>BRZM01000001.1:2357555-2532020 GCA_033238685.1 Lates japonicus
TGG
The DNA here is from genome assembly GCA_033238685.1 of Lates japonicus. Lineage (NCBI taxonomy): Eukaryota > Metazoa > Chordata > Actinopteri > Centropomidae > Lates > Lates japonicus. The sequence goes on from BRZM01000001.1 coordinate 2,357,559, forward strand.
GTTCTCAGATCACAGCACCTGTCGGAAATATGAGTGTGTGTGTGCGTCTTGGCGCGTGCGTCCCAGTAACGTGATGCTTTTGGGACGGTTGGACAGTCAGCCTGATCTGAGGCAGGTGCTAATGTGACTGGAAAAAAATCTACAGTCAACAGATGTGACCGCCATACACACTTACACACACACAAATACAGTATCACTTAATCACACACTCTGAGTGGTACTTCAGCACTATCTTTGTCTCTACGTTGTGGTGTAGAAGCACATCTCCATAACAACAAGGAGATTAACATCAGAGAGGCCAAGTACCTTCACTTCGCTACTGGTTAGAATTTTGTAACTGAAATATCTTTGAAAACATCCTGCTGCTTCTTGTACAGATCTGATGTTGGACAGCGAACATCTCACAAGGAAACATGCTAATGTTTACATAGGCAGCTAGCCTCAATGGACAAACCCTGGTGCTGTGCGAACAGGCTTGGCGTTTATTTCTTTCTTTTTTTTGTTAAACTCAATTTAGGTTTCCTCAAGTGACTGCTGAGATATGGGAACATGGTGATGCTGTGACTACAAAGTCAGACAGGCCAAGAAACACAAGCAATAAGAAAATCAGACAGGCTGCAAACAAGTCAACAGTTAAGCCAGATTACCAGGCAGAAAACTCTGCACACACTAAAAGAAATTCAGTCACAGCAGCACCGAAAAGAAACAAGTACAGATGAATAGAGAAAAGCTACTTGGAAGAGCAATTAAATTACAAGGCAAGCAATAAGCAAACAAGCTAACATAAAGTGCTCAAGATTCCTAAAAAAGTTCAAAAACACAGCAAGGTAAACCAGGCTGTGAGAAACTTTGTACTGTTAATTCTAGTGTTCAAAGGTAAGACACAGACACATCCACAGCATGCAGTACAGGGGATGGATATCTGGTTTCCTGCCTGATTGTGATCTCAGTGTCAATGAAAAAGAAGTCACAACAGTGAAATCCAGTACTACTCATTTCCAAATGATCAATTTCTTCTCCGTGTTCATCAACTTGACAGTTCTCTGGCAGTAAAGAACTGTGCATTTGGAGAGGGAATAAAAACGGACAGCAGGTAAATGATATTCAAATGTGTCATCTCTTCAGAGAGAAAACTCAGCGCTCCCTCAGGAACTGTCTGATGAATATTAAAATGTGGTAACAACAGTAGCAGCATGCCAAGCCTGTCAGGTCTGGAGACAGGTTTCTCGTTTGAGGGCAGAGAGCGTCGCTTCTCCACCTTTCACAGCTTTGTCAACTTGTTTTCCCTCTGCGCTACATGGGAGCTTTGTCGCTAGGCTCAGGATTTCTCTTTGCTTTGATATCATTCCCCAGTTTGCCTTTGGTGTGTACTTCACAGGCACTGTGGCAGCACTCATTAACACAGTCTGACAATTGTTTTCCTCTTCTTTTATACCACTATACTACCTGCCACCCCATGTAATTGTCCCATGAGGGACACGGCAACAATGAGGATAGAGAAATTGCCTTGATTCATCTTAAATTAGCATTTGTGCTAATGTCTGATAAAGTAACATATTAATGGTGCTCTTGTAGAGTTATTGTAAACTGGAAACAAGTTCTGTTTCAACAGTGAAGTGATTATCATTTGAGAAAATTGTAATCAGACTTCTGGATAATTTTTTATGGCTACATAAAGTAGCATCACAGCTGTAAATTATTTTTAATATAGATATTTGCCAACACAAAAAATAATGCCTGAGGAATAGACCTACCCATAATTGGATTATATTAACTGAATAAAATATGATCATCTGATAAAAACCCCAATAGTTAAAGGAACAATATGTAACTTTTCCACATTAGACAAATTGTCTAAAAACGAATAGAACTAGATAATATATTTTGTTCAGTTGTGCACTTACATTATCCTAAATGTTTCCAGCAATTTTCAAGCCTAGAGAAATCTGTAATTTTAATTTTAATCAAGGTTAAAGGACTAGCAATGGTCCGTTTCATTTGGTCACCTGTCAATGCTGTCATATCCCCTGGGACAATTTTTAAAGTGAACCTGCTTTATTCTGTGTTTTTACTGGGTTTAATCACTGGGTCCTGTTTTGGTGAGGAGGGGATCTCTGCAGATAATTCAGTTCCCAGAAAAAACCTCCTGAACAATTGACACTGAAGGAATCCTAACCTGGAGAAGCTGACTGCAATGACAGCAGTGGTGGTAAAGACAACAACTCCCATGATCCCATGCTGCTTTACAACATCACCTAACTACGTCTTTTGTTACTGAGCCACAGAAAATGACAAACTGTACATTTAATAAAGTACTTACTTATACTTCACATTTACCACATATACTTACTTAATGTACCACATGAGGTGAGCATTCTTTTCTGGTTTCCCATCATAGACACTAACATTGTGCAGTGGGCCATGAATTAGATGGGAGGCAGTCAGTCACAAGAGGACATGAGTTGTTCTAATCTGAGGTCTTTTGTTCTGAAATGATGATCTGAGTGAATGAACTCTGTTCTTTAAATGATTTTTTTAAAGAAAACAAAGCTAGCATATTAGCAGACCCCCAGCATTTCTGCACTGTCTGATGGTCCAGAGACCACTGTTTTTTTAAATTTGAAGAAAACGGGTCAGATGGAAACTTGTTGCATCTTTAATACATATGAAGATAAGTCATGGTTGTTTATTTTCACATAATGGAAACAATGCTAGCCACAATGGAGGTAAGTACTGAATTCAGTCCCTCTCCCTGCACACTTTGAATCACTAGCAGCAGTAGAACCAGATAGGCTCAGATCAAATGAATTACAAGAATTACAATTACAAGTGTAAAAACACAGTTACACTCCACTGACCATTATCTCTTTATCACATACCATGTCCTTCGCATTGTCAGTATCTGTTACCACTTACACTGCTCAGTCCTAATGATTGAAACAGACTATATGCAGACTTAATTTGGTAACACTCAGTTAGCAGTTTATTAGGAACACCCAGCTAAAACGAATGCAGTCTAATACAACAGTACCTGCGATAAATCCTCCTCCATGAAAATTATAACGTTCAGTTTCTGTTGAAACCTTTAGAAATGTGATGTTTCAACAATTTTGGAGGCTGCAGTTTGTAGTGCTAGTGAATTGTATTGTGTTAAAAGTACAGACAAAGTAACAGAAACACCTCCTCTGTATATCACAATACAGTTCAACACCAAAAACTAGATCCTCTAGGATGATCATAGAACTGAATATTATAACCTTCATGAAGGTAGGATACCAGGACTACTGTATTAGACTGTATTAGTTTTAGCGGGTAGACCTAATAACCTGCCAACTGAGTGCAGTTTGGTACTGTAAAGGTCCTTAATATTGTATGGCTTGTATAATTTTTTCATGTTGGTTTCAAATAATTTTGTGCGTCAGGCCTACGCCATCAATCTCGCAACTGCAACCTCAACATGCACCACCAGTGCCTCAGCTGGTGTGAATGTGTGTGATTAAGAATTCACTTTTATTTGTCTTGTTGCTCCACAGAGGGGAAGGGCACCTCGCTGCACGCAGCAGTAGTCTACATACAATGACTATAACTATATCATGTATTTTTAACACATACACGCACACACACATAAAGGGCTCCACCTCACTCATGTGCCTGTTCAGACTGTAAATGGGAGGGTGTGTTTTCTTTGTTGTTGAAGCTCTTGAAGTATACAGAAGACACATACTATCAAGTTTGACAAAGGCAATTCAGAATATAGAATGACAGCTATGCAGCCAGAGCTGGCTGGCATTAAATGTGGGCGTGCCATGTTTATTTTCTGTCTGTTGTTGTTATATTAGTTCTAAATGAACTGACAGGTTGTAGAGTCAAACCCCAGCTCAGCTGTCAGCAGCTATCTGTCAGGAAGCAACATGCACCCAGATCTCACTAATGGTTAAGCATATGTGGAGATCACTTTCCACCTTATAGTTTAAATCCTGAGATCATATTCTGGAAGAGGCAATATCATTCTCCCCTCTTGCATCATGTTCACTCTGCTCATTGGTCAGATGTATCTGGTGTGGAGGCCAGAAAATAAACATTAGAAGAAGTCATATCTGCTGAAATATCATTAATTAGTACAGGTCAGACTTTGATTTTGCTCATCCATATCACAGCATGCAAAGTGCAAGCTCAAACTTGCAGAGTATTTCTTGTAGTTAGAGCAGATTGAGGCTGGATCCTAAACCCACCACAAACTAACTGCTCCAGAATTTATCTGTGACTAGCACAAGACCACTTTCTCCTTCCTTCCTCCACTGCTATGTTCAAATCTGCCCAAATGAATCATACCAGACACCAGAATTGGACCAAGAATCGCAGTTTGACATCCTTAGTTGAAGAAAAGGTCTATAATGCAATCAAAAAACAGAACAAAAAAAAAAAAATGGTGCAATTGTAGTAAGTGAAATTCTTTCTTTTTTGAGTGAAATTTTACTCTCATTTTTGTCCTGTATTTGTTCTCTTTTTGGTGCTGCTCTTGTCTATCATGAGGTTAGAAAGGTGCTGTTCACCTGTTTGTATCGGACTATACAATGGTGGAAAAAAGTTTTCGGACACCCTTAAAATTTTACACAATCTCAAATATTATCATGAAATATTTGGGGAAATTTTTTTTGTGTGTTTCAAAAGGTGTGGCTGCATTAGACAGACACAAACTAATACAACTGATATTTTTTTGTTTATTGTTTACAAGAAAAAAAAACTAAATTCTCGACAGTTTCAATATGTCAGTTCTCAACATTGTCGGTATCAAAGTCAACAAATAACAGAGAATGTGTTCAAAACTGAACAAAAAATAAATAAACCATCGCATCATCAAATTAATATTTAGTAGTCCTGCCATTAGCACGCAGTAGAGCTCTAATCCTGGCTGGCATGTTCCCCACGAGCCTTTCACACTGTTGAGGGGTAATCTTGAATTACTGCTTTTAATTCTTCTAAATTCTTTGGTTTATGCTTTGAAACAGACCTTTTGATAATCCACCACAGATTTTCAATGGGGCTCATGTCCGAGGATTGAGCTGGCCACTCTAAGACCTGGATACAGTACTCCTGCATCCAAGTTCTACTGGCCCTGGATGTGTGGCAAGGGGCATTATCTTGTTGAAACATCCAGTTTTGACTTCGACGGAACAGTGCACATGCAGAAGGTAGCATGTGGGTTTCGAGAATGGCACAATACTTGGCAGAGTTCAATGTGCCATCACAGACAGTGAGATGACCAACACCTGGAGCACTCATGCATCCCCAAACCACGATACTGCCTCCACCATGCTTGACAGTAGGTACTGTACATGCTGGAGATAATGCTTTGCCTGGCCTTCTGTGTACCCTCACATTATCAGGAGGAGGATAAAGCTGGAAACTGGACTCATCTGACCACAGAATCTTCTTCCAGTTCCTGGCTGTCCAGTTCTTGTGTGCTTGGGCCCAACGACGCCAGGCTAACCTCTGTCTCTCATTGATCAGGGGTTTCTTGACAGCCTTGTAGGACCTTAAGCCATGATCTAAAGTCGGCCACGTACAGTGCGGGTGGAACACTGGACACCAGTTTGGTTTGACCACTGCTGCTGAAGCTCCTGTGATGTCATTCGGCAGTTTTCCCTGCACATGCGGATCAGGATGCGGTCATTTCTTGCTGAAGAAACCCTTGGATGCCCAGATCTTGGTTTGTCTTCCAAGCTGTTGGTTCGTCTGTATTTCTGCAGAGTGTATCCAACTGCTGAAGGACTGCATCTGCACTTCCTGGCTATCTGGCGGCAGCTGCACCCTTCCTGGCTGAGAATCTGTATCTTCAGGCGCGTTTCCTGCGTTAGGTTCCTTGTTTTAGCCATTTTTGTCTCTGAAGAACTTTCAAATGTGCTGGCTTTATATAAACAGGAAGCACAGCAACAAAAACTGTGTCGTTTAATAAAAGGCACAACCTTCATTAGTGGATCACTGGTACCAAAATGACCCAATACTCAAAATTTCTTATGTATTTTTATGGAACCAATCAATTTGAAGTTTTTAATGGCTTTTTTAGGATTTGTTTAGTATTTTGGCTGTGACTGTACTAAAAGAAATTGCACTTGAAGACCTAAGAGTGATTCTTAATGCAATATTTCACAAATGCATGGGGTGTCTGAAAACTTTTTTCCACCACTGTAGTACAGCAGACTGTCTCTCCACTTGTCATTCACTCCTCCGACAATCAGTTTTGTAAGCCAACAACACTGGCAGGGATGGTGGAGAGGGGGATACTGCGCTGGGATACAATCATAGGTCACGTCACTGACTAAAATGTAAATAAATTCCAATACTGTTTTAGTTTTAGAGGGTGGCTTTTGATTTCGTTTTCATCTTGTTAGTGTCATGGAAGAAGGATTGCCAATAACATTTTTTTCCTCATAGTTTTTGCTGACAAACTGTGCATGTATTTTGTTGCAAAAGGTTGTTGTCATATTGCATTCTTCATATCAGACTATCTACTATGTCTATGTCATCATATATAAGATTATTTTTCTCACTGCTCCTGCTTCAGTCACGGAAATTATTAGAACTTTTGTGTTGGAAGTGTAAACTGAAATGACCACAATACACGTCGACTGACTGTATCACAGCAGGATGTTTTTATCCTCTCCTCAGTCAGCTCTTACCTGGTCCCAGTCTATACTGCGGAAGAATGTGTGTGACTTGATATCTGTGAAGCCCGTCTGGACCTGGCAACCCAGCCGCTCCTTAGGATCCTGTTGGGACCAAAACATCTGGTCAGGAACATCAACAGAGGAAACAATGTGTAGCAATGTGAAACTATTCAGGCTTACTGTCAGGTTGTTTCTACTTTATGTGGACAGTAATATAGTCTAAGGGAGACTACATAAAAATCTGATTCCTCTAATTATATTTCAGATGTTAAACAGCTCCTCGGAGAATGAATTAGTTATTACAATTAGTAATAACTAGTGCAGTGCCCATTCAAAATGTGCCTGTCAGTAGGGGCTTTTTGCTTAGCCTGCGTTAATTCAGGTTGCAGGCTTCTTGAGAGCATCATCCAAACAACTTCACACTTGACACTGCACTTCTTTGGGTGCTGAGCAATACACTTCTGCAGTTGGCTGCTCTGCTCCATTCTGATAGTGTCTAGGTGCCGGTGTAGAAAGTGTCGTTGCAGTTGACTTCAGCTTTCTTAAAACCCTGGCACGTGCATTCTGTAAACTGTCAGTTTGCTGGACTGACTTTGCTGACTGACTCTCACTTTCTTGAGAACCACTCATACTCTTGAAAGCCTCAGCAAAACATCTACAAAGTTAGGAGTGGATCACAAGTGGAGACAGACAGGGATTCCTCCTTTTATAGTTAGAGGTTGACTCCAGATGTTTCATCCTCCACTCCATGTGGACATGTACTTAACTGCTTGACTTGGACTGTGCTTCTTTCAATGTGTCAGTCTGTCTCTAAATATTCTCTCAGTATTTATGACTTTGTCCTGTTCGAGGCTCTCAGCCCCAGACAGAAAACATCTTACAAATATATGGTTTCATTTTTCAATTAGAATTACCACCTCATGGTTGTATTCTTCCACGGACCAAGTCAAGTTGTAAGCATCAAATTCTAATCAGTGCATCCTTAAGTCCAAGAGGACATTTGTGCCAGATGTAATGAAATTCCCTCCAGGCGCTGAATGGTATGAACATGTGGTCACAACAACCTTGACCTTTGACTTTTGAATACCAAAATCTAATCTGTTTATCCTTAAGTCAAGTGAATGTTTGGGCCAAATTTGAAGAAATTCCCTCAAAGTGTTCCAGAGATATCGTGCTCACAAGAATGGGATGTACATAGGTTCTGACGGACAGACAGGCATAATGTCTCCGGCCATGGCTGTTGCTAGCGCGGAAGCATAAAAAGACAAGGTAATTTCCTGAATCAGCTGGGCACTGCAGTTTTTAACCATCGTAACAGGAAATGACACATTTGTTGGGAACTATTTTCAGCGGCAGATGCTCTAGTGAGTTATCTGGGGCAACAGGACAGTGCATGTGGGGCTGAGTCAACTACATTGTGTGTGTTTATGGTAATGCAGGAAAATGTCACTGAGAGCGATGTTGTGGTTCACTGGTGTGTTCTTAATATTTTTGGACAACAAAGGAGCTCTATGGCACAGAGGAATAAGATGATAAATACTACAATTACATGGTGCTTTTATTCAAAGTGCTTTGCAGTTTGATCAGTTCATAGCTGGTTTTGATCTTTTCATGGGATTTGTTGACTATTAGAAAAATATCACTAGACTGATAATTGAATCCATCACAGAGAATATATCCACAGACAACCATGTCTGTTTAAACACTTGATCAAATACGCTTATTTGTTTTCTCTCTGGGAGTGAAATGTGCAAATGGATCTCAATCTAATATTTGTTCAGTACACACAGGACAAGGTCAGCCTAGTACAGCATCAAGGAGATTAATATAAACCTTTTTATCTCAATCTTGGAAAGGAAGCAAGTAAGCTAATTTCCTAAAATGCTTAATTATTCCTTCAAGTCCTGAGATGTTTCTCATCTCAGCATTTAGAGTTTGATATCATCATGTCGTATGTTTGAGAATGACATACTCTATTTCCAGCATTAACTGACTCTTTACTCCTTTCTCATCCTTATTCCCTTTGCTTTAATCAATCCTACCCATACTACAGTATGTTAGACAGGCATTACATAAAAGTGGTAAAACATTTCAAATCTAGTTCATTTGTTTGTTTGTTTTTTTTTGTTTTATTACAAATATATCAAACAAATAATAATTTATTTTGTATCTTGTATACCAGCTCTACTATCTGATGGTGAAAATAAAGGTGTCATTACAGTTTCACTTTACTGTAACACAGGAATAAACACATATACACATACGGTGTGAGCCAAATAAAGAGGCCTTCCCTGGCTGTCCATAACACAGCTTGAGATCTTGGCAAAGATCCCACACATGGTGATTTGACTGAGCAGCAGTGTACGTGGACACACAGAGAGAGAGGGAGAGGGCTGATTGGGAGGGGACTGCTCTCACCTTGTTTAGAAAGCCCTTGAGCACGCTGGCAGCTTTCACTGACAGAGACCTTGGGATGCGAATGGGCTTCTCAAGAATAACTGTTGGCAAAAAGAGAAGAAGGACAGCAACAAAAAAAAAGAGAGAGAGAGAGAATGAAAAGGACAATCGTGAGTAGGGAGGAGGATGATTCACAGTCCAACCTGCCTGTGGGTGACCATGTCTGCTGTGTGGGAGTCAAAGGAATGGGAAGATACAGAGGACACTATTCTGTTCTTTCACTCACTTTTGATGGTCTACACACAGCCTTGAGACTCCCACAGCTTGACAATGTCATACTAACGAGAACAAAAGTACTCTGAAAAATAATTTTTCCATCAAAACCTAAATCCAAGGATGCAGTACTGCTTCACACATTAGTGCTACACACTGAGGAGACCAGAATTTCTTTTTTCAATCTAAGTTCATGGTAATGTGACCACTGTGTCTTCTTACACAGATGTAGTTACTACCCATCAAAATCTAACGTTTCAGAACAAGATAAGTGGCTGCTGTGCTGAAAAACATCAGGGTAGATATGTTGGAGAAATACAGACGGCATGAGGTACAGTACACTCTCTATAAACTCCAGCCATCATTGGATGGTTATTGCAGCGACAGGGACATCATTTTCCATAAGCTGTTACTGACTTACTTGGGATAAGAACCCAGAAGTTCCAAAGTTAAGCAGACTCAACATTATATATATGTTTTATATTCAGTAAAAGTACATCAATTACACAAATGTGTAAGGACACAAATTGTGCAACATTGAACTGCTGTACAAAGAGGGGACAGGACCAAGATGACCATCTCATCTCTCTAAACAGTATCCTGTTACTGTCAGGCTTCCATACTGCAGATGAGGGTGAAGAGGAACTAATCAAAATGTTGATACTCTCATCTGTGTTACCCTTACCCTTTTGCAGAACCTTTTTTTTACAAAAATGTTTACGTTTTATGTTTAATGTTCTTGTGCTGATTTTATGTTTCAGAGAGCCAAAAAGGAAAATGTCCGCTCTGGAGGACAGTAAAGTTTGTACTGTATTATACAGGCATGTGGTATCTTCTTGGTGGAGGTAGTGTGTGAGAACAAGAGAGAAGACTCTAACTCTATATGTTTTTCTCATTATTTCATTGTGTCACCCCCACATCAGAAATCAAACCTAAACTCTACTTAGGCCCTTTGTAATGTCCTTTTTTCATCTGTGGCTCATCTTGTTAAAAACACGTCCTTTCACAGTGAAATATATCAGGGGAATTACACCCATAACAGAAGAATGTGCTCATGCTCCACAACTTCCTCTCTGTTGCTCTCCATTGTAACAGCTGAATACAGACTGGCTATTTGTACAAAAACATGAGATGAGACAGTCTAATGTTTATTCCGACCAAGTCAAATTGATACGTTGGTGTGGTTGTTTTTACCAGCCTTCTTAAGACTTTGAGATGTGTTGAACGCTCAGGGAAAAGCTAGTAACGTGACTTCTTTTCCCAAGGTCAACAAAGATCTTTAACACAGAGAGGTCATTTTAAAATAGTGTTCCCATTAAGCCTTTACTCAGTTAGTGAAGGGACATACCAAGTCTCTCTCTCTGTCTGTCTAAAGCTCTGAGGTTGGCATGTGGAGCACTGATACCCAAAGCAGGGCCTAGCACAGGGTCTAGCTTTGTGGCATATGGCTGGGTGGCTCCTATAGTGAAAGGTTCGGTTTCCGTTGGCAGGCACTCATCCAGGAACCTGGTGCTCTACCGGTAAGACCGCCAGGAGGATGGTACTAGTGGCAGATGCTAGCCATAGTGCCACGCAATGCTCTTGACAGTCACAGCAGACACATAATGCGTCATATGAGGCTGCTGTAGTATGGAGGAATTTCTGTCGTAGAGGACTGTGTGGGTAGCTGTGTGAGAGAGGGAGGGAGGAGGGGGTAAACAGGAGAGCTATGTAAGGGTACCATATGGATTGGAGGAAACACATATGCAAATAGAAGGACAGATATTATGGAGTTTCCTCTACTCTGAGGGTGTGATCACACCCACAGTTTGTTTTCTCTGGTCCAAGCCACAAGAATTTATCTCATTTATGTTGTTTAGAATGGCACAGCAATATTACTTACAAGCAACTTCCTACTGAGCTGAGCTCTGGTACTGATAAGTTTACCACAGAGGGTAATGCAGATCAGTCCATTGTAAAGCATGAAGTTAACGTAGGAAAGTTCTTTTCTGCCTGCATGTAAGGCTGAAATTATGGTTCTCCAGGTAAATATCTCTGCAGGATAACAAAGAGAAGAGTGTTATGGGTTACTGCAGGTTACAGGTGCAGATGTGCACACCTCCCAAATCTAGAAATTGTTTTGTGTGGACCTGAGCATCAAGAAAGCCTCAACTGCTGTCAAGAGATGAAAAAGAAAAAAAAGAAAAAAGTGATAAAAGAAACATCCATGGAAATGACTTGCTTCCATGTTTGCGTGCATCCAGCCTGGAGAAGTACAGTATGTTCAAGAATTAAGTAGATGTGCACTGGTGTTTTGGGTTGGGTTTTTGTTTCCAGAAAGTGAAAATTATAGCAGTTAACATAAAAAAATGAACTGATGTGCCAACACCCCTTTTATAGAAACATAGGTTTTGTCAAATATGCTATATTAATTCTTTGTTACAGTCTATGGCTTCACAAAAAGACAGCTACACATTAAAAAACACCAAAATGTGAGCATTAGTCCAGACTATAGGTCATAGCTCAGCTCATTTTGCTATGTGAGGCATTCCAGGTACCAGTAAGCACTGGCCTTTAGATGTCTCCATTCGTCCCTTTGTGCTATTAAAATCATAATATAAAACAATGTTCAAGCAAAAGGAAATGTGCTCATAAAACAGCTGCTTCTGGGTAATATTTTCTGATATTGTGACTCTAACAGTTACTTTGCACTTGGTTATTTGGTGGCATACTGGTTTAAAATAAAGTGCAATCAGCTGTCAGCTAATGGAGAAATGCTGAACTGTTCCACACGTGCATCCTAAATCTCATCTGTAAAAGAGGCCATGATGTACTGCCAGATTTTCCCCACTTCATGAAGGGTGGGGAGGCATTACAGGCATGTGTATGCAGCAGTACATCATTACCTGAATTTTCAAATATTAACCCATTTCATGCACACACATACTGTATCAGGATCATATAAACTTCTAGGAAGTAAGATCCATGTGGACACAGCATGTATGTAGAGAGGGAGTGGCGTTAGTTAGAACAAAGCAGTGAATCTGAGAGATGCATGCTGGATTTTGAATGAATACGTGCCAAGCTCTGCCCCACCCTTGGTCAAACAGACCCAGACCTGCAGCTTTTTATACATCCATGAGACAGAGACAGTGATGTAACCGGTTGACTAAATTTTAATAGAATCCCTGACACCCTGCATGCTCTTATTAGCTACACAAAGGTTGTTGCCAAGAAATGTCCCTAACACAGCAAAATAAGAAAATGTGTGCAGAGGGCATGGTCTCTGCAGATAATTACATTGCCACAAACTTTCAGTTGGTGTGATGATATGTGATGATTGAGAGGGATTACTTTTGTATGAGTCTATATATTCATTTTTTTAGGAAAATCCTGCATATTACACTTTTAAGCAGACTCAAATAGTCATAGATTAAACCAAGACAGAAAACTAAAACTAATTAACATTTGAGAAAAATAAAATGAGCCCTGTTTTCTAAGATTCTTCCATTTTAATGAAGCATACCATACCCATCTAAGCCAGGATTTACACAGACATAAATCCTTTACAGCCTGGAGCTGATTGTTATTCCATGACATAGAATCTGTTTTTCCCACTCTCAGAATATCAGTTATGCATCACAAAGGGTTAAATTAACATGTTTTTGTTTAAATTACACCAAACAGCCTGCCATGTGCTGTCAATATTCATATTAGATTTCCCATTATACCTCTATACTCCCAATCCCTTTAGCCACAGAGAATGTCGTTAGAAGCTAGGAACATTCCTGTTAATGAGACAGGGACAGATGTAGGACAATACCTAGGGTGGATAAAAATTCCTGTCAGTAAGAGTTTTCTTAATAAAAAACACTTGTGTGAAAATTTCTTTTTGTAAAACATTAACTTACTTGCCAACTATCCTGAGATCTGCAGTCACTGAAAACGTCCAACACTTAAAATGATTATAGTGTTTACTGTTTCTATACATTTTTCCTCTTTCTTACTTTTCTTTTTTTTGCCACATGAGTGGTGTGGCCTTGGGGATAGCAATGTCCTTCAGTTGATAGGTCCACCACTGTGATCTAAAGTGAAATATCTTGATAAATATTAAATGGATTACCCCAAAGGATGAATTCAAATGACTCATAATATCTAGCTGTTGTGCTATTGTGGCTGTAAAGTCTTGTTTGCCTTGCTAGCAGAATGGCCTAAGAATAGCAATACCTGTGTGTTGGTCCATCAGTCTATATGTCAGTTCAGTGCTAGTTCAGAACAGGGTTGTTATAAGATTTGGTATTTAGGGTTCACTGAGGTTCAGGCCAGTGTTTCCTTGTATTTCATAGACTAATGGCCAGATTGGTCCAGTTTCTGGTCTCTGGATAATTAAACTTTGTGTAAAATATTTTGATAACCAACCTGTTCCTTGCTCTAGAGGACACTCAAAGGTAATTGAAATAGTCCATTTCCATGTTTCCATGCTAACAAAATTTAAAAAGCACATTCATTCTACCCCAAAGAATTAACCCTTTCAATGTGAGCAGACCCAGACCCAGCTATTATTTAAGGAATTTATGAAAGGAACATAAACATAGTTCAAGTGAACATTACCCTTTATACTCTTTTTACTCTTATACGCTTTAATAGTGTTTAGATGCACTTAGTGTGCATCCTTGGTGAGTCAGTAGCATGTTTTCCTCTCCATGTGTAGGTAGTGTGTATTCTGTCTCTAGGAGATAAGCCTTCATTAACACTGATGAGCCTCTCTCTGTCTGCCTGCTGTAAATCCACGATTGTCAAACACTGAGGGAAAGACTGTAGTGGAGTGATGTTTGACAGAGAAATCGCAAATCCCACATCGCTCCCCCACACTTTCAGTGTGACAGCCTTCATTGTACACCGTTGTTTCATTGCTGGCATCAGACTGATAGAAGCTGCGTCCTATCAGCAGCACCATCCTTCGCCCACTGGCCCGCCTCCCCCACTGCATGGGGGAATGCAGCAGGGCTCTCTCTAAGAGCACTGCTCATGAATATGTACAATCATTACGAGTGATTAACATGCTGCTTTGCATATGTACAGCCACTGTCTCCAGAATACAGATTGCAGGGGCCGATTGGGGCCCAACAGTGCCTCTCTAAATTACCCAGCCTTTGATCCAGCATTTATCAGAGCTGCAGTTGGAGTGCCCTGCAAGTCGACAGGCACAATGAATTATGGGTGCTCATTATATTTCTCAGAGGCGGAAAAAAAAGTGTTAAGTTGGGTTTTGGCAGCATTGTCTCATCAATGCTGCTGAAGCTTCCCATTAAGCATACGTTTGTGAGGAGTACATTTTAGGCTGAGTGCAAAGAGGGAAGAAGGTGATTATGAAAGCATCTTCAGCCATGCACACTCCAGCTGTCCTATACCACAAAACACAAGATGCTTTTATGAAATTGATGGTTTTAACCAAAAGACAACAACTACAGTAATACACTCTGTCTTTCACATAATACCATCATGTAAAATACAAAGGAACCCATCTGGAGGAGGTTCAATCAGTCAGCCCAAATAGCACACATGTGTTTTCTGTGAAGCCAGCTGACTGTGCCATGTCAACTTAACCAAAATCCATTTCTAAATTCACCGACTCGTATGTCATGCCCTGGTCATACAGCCTATTCCTGGAGGCCTCACTGCAGTACCTCAACTTGGTCTTGAGAGCAGCCAAAGGAAAAATCACTTCAGTTCATATGTGTCTAAATGCTACTTGCACATGCACTTGTAGATTAAATTCTAGACTAGGACTTCTTGTATCATGTATGCAAACGGATGTTCTAACATCTGGATGTTTACCTTGCATGTTCTTCTGGGAGCTTCCTTTGTCGTTGCATGTGAAACATCAAGTCCCCGCCGTTCACATATTCAATCACTAGAAATAACCTAGAAAACAGAGCATGATGGGAAAATCCATCAGTATACCACAGATATTGTTTAACAGGGGATCTTTACATTAAAAATATAGATGCATGTCCTGCAAATAACAAATGTCTTTATGACATTTCATAAGTAAATCAGATATAAAATAGAACATGTGCTCTGTCTGCTTATGTCTCTTGGATTTAAAGCAATCAGTTTCTTGAGAAGGCATATTCTGTATCTTTAAATATGCTTCTACCAAGAGAAATGTCTTGACTCATGAGTACGTAATAAATACTACAGATCAGTATGTTATTTTTTTCCCAAAAAAAATCCATTAAAGAGACCAAAACGAGCAATGAATTTTCCCAAGTATTGCCTTGTGACCTTGAAGCAGATTTATATAATTCATACATAGCATAATGATATTTAAATACACATTTTAATAGGATGTTCAATTTTTGTATTATCTTATATCTGTAGAGCTTTCTATGTAGTATTTGGACATAGGGAACTACAAAAGTAAACTTGCATGAAAAAGCACATGTGTTCCATATTTGATGTCATTCAGTTTTAAGATTCCCCTCTGTGAAACATTTTCCCAGATGAAAGCCTAGTGAATCATAAGAAAGTAATAGTTCATATATTACTGAAAATTACTGTCAGGTGCTGTGAGCTGTAACTGAAAAGTACTGGCTTCAAATACAGCACAAGCTCTCAGAAAGTGCCAGCATTATCATGCTCTTACCGACTTTCTGTCTGGAAACAGGAGTGGAGGCCTACTAAGAATGGATTGGTGGACGCCTGCTCAAACACATGCTTCTCTGTCTGCACCCAGTCAATATCCTGGAGAGATGAGGGGAGACAGATGGAGACAGAGATGGCATGAAGGAAAGATAATGTATTAACAATCAATTTGTCTGATCAATAGACTTTCTCAGACAGATAAGAGATAGACCATACCACAGACAAAAAATGTGGTTAGTCCAGAGAATATTCCTCTCACTCAGGACTACTCTGAGCCTGTTTTGTTTCTTGGACAGTCCCAGTTAAGTGGGTGGACCTTGGATGGTGAGCCAAAAGATAACCGGGCAGGCAGCATGAACACCAAGCTTGTCTTGAAAACCATCCACCAGTTAGTCATTGACACGAATGAAGACTCAACATAACCTTTTGAAAATGACATTCTGACAGAGTTGGGTTTTTTTTATAAGCCTATGTGCTGAAAGCCTGGACTGTAGAAGGAAAACATTGGAGCTAATGTCCTCGAAAGTCAAATCCACATTTGTCAAGAAATTTGACTAGGGTTAGGATCTGTATATTTGGACACATACATTGGGACAGTCAAAATGATTAGTTAGCTAATCAGTTTTAATCAGAGAGGCTATCAAAGGACACTTGGACCACTGACAGTGGTAAAACCTTAATTTTTTGGTTTGGTGGTGGACATCTACTTGTCTTGCTTCCTGAGTTCCTTGGCACAGTGTGATCACACCTTGTAAAATGTCTTGTCAGGATATTTACCTGCTTTTGCTTTTTTGTACTGTCCCGACAAGACATATTATGACATATTATATTATTATTACTACTTACTTACTTTAACATGTAAGTAATGTCTACATATATATCTATACACACACACACACACACACACACACATATATATATATATATATATATATATATATATATATATATATATATATATATATATATATATATATATAAATCTGGAATAGCCAGAGTATATTATAATTTTCATTTATCTGTGGTTCTAGAGCTATCAGTGTTTAGCCTGAGGCGAGGATGTTTTATGCTGATTTTAAGTCACTAAGTTGATGATAGTTAATTTTTTATGTGACCTACAACAGAGTGTGTCTAAATTTTGAGCTCCCCATGCTATGCTCCAACACCATATGGTTAATTTATAACAAGACAATAGAGATACCATACTGTGCACATGATACCAAATTCCTCCAGGTCAACTCTACTAGAAGAATTTCTAATTATGCAAAATATACCATCACAACACACCTCCTGTCAGTCATTTCAGCTCCTATAGTAGTGTGTAGTCAGTCTGTGGAAAGCTCTTACAAGCTTCCTTTGATGTAAGGCATTAGACCACTACAAAGATGAATTATTAAATCAATGTACATGAATATAGCCATGAATAATGAAAATTGGATGTTCAATCAAAACATTGTAGAGCACGAAGATTTCCTTACATCTTTTTATTTAGACAAAACTGTATCTTTGTTATAGAATTGAATTAGCTTTGTTGGTTTGGTTTTAAAAACTGGATTTAACTATAAAGTGTTTGTGTGTGGGGTAAGAAAAGAGTGTAAGCTGATGAGGCAAGTGGATGTGTGAAGCCTGTGACGTAGTCTATGTTGTCTTGAATTAGCTGTGCAGATGCTGGGTGATGCAGTAGTTCTGGACAGCGATCGCTGTCTAGATACATAAGCCAATGGTCTGTGTGTGTTTTGTTTTTTTTAAGGAATATGTTGAGCAATGGCACCATCTAGTGCCAGTATATGCCAACAACACAGCAAACTCAGAACTTTTCTCAGTGAGCTATCAGTGAGCTTTAGAGGTGTTAGTAGGTGCATTTGTGGAGTAGAGACAGCCACAGTAGCTCTTTCCCTCGCTTCTGGTCTTTACACTGCGCCAAGCTAACAACATCCAGACTCCCGCAGAAATGTCTCTTAGATTTCTGCCTTCACTCCAATTCAACAGAGGTGAGTTTTGTTTGTGGAGCTCACAGTACTGAAAAATTACATTTGAAAAATCAAATATCAACATCTTTTTCCACAAACTGTGTGCTAGTTATTCTAGAAATCCTAAAGAAATTGTTAATAGGTTTCATGAGGGGTATTTTGTTGGGAAAAAGAAAGAAATGGACAGAAATCTCAAAACCTGGACAAATAAATACCAAACCATCTGCATGACTGGATGTCTCTAGAGGTATGTGAAACAACAGTACAGTAATTTTTGTGAACTGACCCTTTCAGATACTAAATATGGACATGTTGTAATAGTTCTTGGATAAAATGTTTCTTAGCCAACAGATAGGACAACAGAGAAGGAAACACCACACTCTGCCACCTACATTCACATTAATGATAAATAATATATGTGAATGATATGTCTGTATATTTCCCCCTATATGAGCATTATGCAGACTTCTCTGTTTTGAAATGAATTTCACGTCGTGTTCATCTGGCCATTCATCACTGCAAAAAAGATGTTTTATCATCTCCTGTGAGTCACCCACTCACTTATTCCTGCTTCCTCCTAAGCCTTTTTTTCAATTCATGAGCTCTCTGCCACTTTTGTGCCATTTCCACCCCCACTTCATCTTACCCCCCTTGTCCTATTCCTTTTTCCTCATTCCTTTCAGAAGCTCCTACCAGTTTCTGACTCAGTCTTTTTCACTCCCTTTTACTCGTTCCTGCTTTCCATTTCCCTATACATCTTTCACTGTTCTATTTCCATCCTCCCTCTCCAATTTTTATCCTTCAAATTATACTTCAATCTCTCCATTCCTCACTGATCACTGCTCTTAGACCTGTTACATAGTCCAGCAGTTCTCAATCCCTGCCCCCAGGACCCAGAGTCCTCCTGCTTTTCATTCTGCCTGGCTAATCAGGGACTGCTTCACACTTGGAATGCAAGGTCAAAGCAATTAAATAGACGATGTAATCCAAAACCAGCAATCCTTTAAGTCTATGAACATGTGCAGAAAGCATAATTCAGAAAGTATTTAAAATTCATCTCCTCGTCCATGAAACACATTCACCTCTGATTTCCCTTCCCTGCCCTGGACCAGTGCAGAAGCCTTACATAGCATCACCTTTTGTGTCTTCGATGAATTCCACCCCACAGTACAACACAATGGCTGGTCTCATAGTAACACATCATTTGATGTCTACAGCACAAACCAGCGGCAAACAGAGAAGTCAAGGTGCAGACACTGGGGTGTGTCACTCTGGGCAGTGAATGTGATTAAATTGCTGCGATGTCGCCCACATATGGGTTTACAAAGACATCAATAGGCACTGTATGGTATATATGCTACAAGTGTATGATTTATCCACAAGAGTGGCACATTTAGTGAAGCCTTAGATGTGCAGAAGTAAACAGATGTATATACAGCTGAAGACAAACACAGCACGATTCAATCTCTTTGCTCTTGCTTCAACATCCAGTTCTGGATACACTGCACCACAATGCAAAGATCAGCTTTATCCTTAAGATTTGTTTCACGGAGTTAAACACAGGTTTCTATTTTAATGCTTATGCTCAAGGATGGTGCTGACTTGGCCATCATTCCTGTCAACAATAATAACATTGTACTCATCAAGTTATCTGGGGGTGTGGACAGATCCATGACACAGTCACACATGTTGTACATGTACCCCAGGTAACCCAAACTTATTTAGTACAGAAAATGAAAGAAAACATTCCCCAGTTTTACTTCATTATAAAGTGGTTTAGATAATCTGAAAAAACCCTGTTTGTTAATTTGTTTACAACCTGTCTGATATTCAGTTATGTGTTGTTTGGTGCAGTAACAGTTGTATCCATGATTACACTCTGGAGCTGATCTGGTCTGTCCATCAGTCTGACAGTGTAAACCAACTCTAAGCATATAGCTGCTGCTACACCTTTCTCACATCCTTGTCATCCCAGGTGTACTTAGTGTCTCACCTCGTCATCGTGGACCAGCTCCTTCTTTACCACCTTCATGGCATACACTTGTTCATTCTTCTTTAGCCGAACCAGCAGGACCTTGGCATAGCTGCCACGCCCGATCACTCGGATCAAGTCAAAGTCACCCAGCCCGAGAGCCAGGCCCTGGGAGAGCTTAATGCCATCAATGCCATCCACTACTGCTTTCATGTCCTGGAGGGAGATGAGGAGTGTATTGATACAGTCAAAATAAATATGTATTGTTAGAGTTTTAGTTTGAATATTTTTATGTTTAAGATTTTAAAATGCTTTCCAAAGTATTTTAAACAAAAAATGATTGGTGGCATTTTAACAAATATGTAATGCACGTATAATAAGGAGACATGTTATTGCAATCAAGGATGATTATTTTATAAACTTTAAGAAACTAGAGTTTCAAACTATTATCTATTAAATGAATGACAAGGTAAGTTCTGTAGTGATTTAGAGCTCTTCTCACCTCTGTATCGGCATTCTCTGTTTTATCCACTGTACAGTTGTGCGGTAGAAAAGGTACTGCAAAAAACAGATACACAGTCATTAAATTATGACCATTTAGAGACAGTTACAATGTAACAGAACTGAATCTGCACTTGATTGATTTAGTAAGTTGTTCTTCTTCTGGCCAGTAGAGGGAGGTACAGTACACAGAATAAAGTACAGCTATCCACAGGAAATACCAAACTAGGTCAATCCACAGGGGGTCCCAGAGCATCTCATATCAGGGACCCCCAAACAGTCCACCACATCAGTCCACAGACTCCTTATAATAGGATTTAAGACTCTGCTCTATGGTATCCCATCAGAAAGCAGCAATGTGGTTAGATAGCAGTTGAGAGTTACATAAGGGATGATAGTGAATGTGAGGTTAAGCTTCCAGGGTCTAGAGTGAATCGTTTGAACAAAGTAGCCATTCTGTTATTCATCTGTCTGGGGAGTCCAGGAATCAAGAGTCCCTGACGGCTCCTTGAACCCACTCTGGTAGCCATGCACTTGTGTATATACTGCACTGTGCATGTAATATACAGTACAAACATCTGTCTTCTAATGTACGTTTAAGGAGTGTTTAGCGTCATACCCCTTTGTAGATTAATTCACCATTCTTCACTTTCAGTAGTTATTTAAAGTCACAGGAGCTGTGTTGAATTATATATGTTTGTGTTTTTGATACTGTTCTTGTGATATAGGTTTCACTGTCACACTACTTGAATGTAAGGAGCAGACTGTGGATTTGACAGAAAGCAAATATAAATGCCCATCAAGTCAGGGACAGATTTGACAAACACATTTCATACAGGTCTGTAGTGTTAGACCGGTCTTCATTTTGCTCTTGATTAGGTTTGTATAGTTTAGACAGTTTAAGAAAATAGACTGACTAACTTAAATCCTAAAAAGTCCCACCAGCAGCCATGTCTTTTTTTCTTTTTTTTTTGGAAAAAACTTTAAATTCACCCAGAATTCACAGCAAATTAGTTCTATTTAGGATTGTCAAGAACAAGACAGCTTTGTGCAATGTCAATCTGACTGATCGAAGCCACAGTCAGTCAATATTTATTAAACTGGCCCAGTTTTGAAGTTCAAGTTGTGATTACTATGAGCCAATTAGATTGTTTATATTCTGTCTTTAACTCTGCATTTAAATGAGCATGATGGCTACCCTATGTATCCTGCGTTCCCTCAGAGTTTTGGTTGTCAACATTATTAGAAATTAACACTATGCATCAACAGGAGGCAATTTAGGATTTGAGTGGGTTATATTACCATTGGGGGCAGAATATCAGGATGTGAAGCAAGGTCAGCAGCAGATTCAGAACACAACAATACAACATATACTGTTCTATATAACACAGTATGTACTATATCTGTACTATCAAGTATACTGTTTTGGCAGGAAAAGGAAACACTAGATGCTGGTAATCAATCAAACTGCAACGTTCAAATGCCACTGATAATTACATTTAACAGAGATGGCAAAAGTTACATTTACTTTTATTTTTTTCCAGCTCTGTCATTTCCATCATGCATTGCTCAAAAATCAAGATGTTTTAGTCTCTCACTTTTCCAGTCCTTTGTATGATCCTACAGGCAAGTGGTCAAGTCTGATGATAATGTGAGGAAACTGTACATTGTATTTCTTAGACATTACGAAAAACCGGACTCAATAAAACGGTTGCATTCTACTCCCTTGTTAAAAAAATAAAAAAGGTTTCAGTGTCTTACTCTCATCTGTGTCCTCTGTGTCATCTGGTGGAATGTCCACCTCTTCACTCTTTGCATCTGAGGGGGGCTCCTGTGATGGCATGACTGGATCCTGAAGAAAGAAGTTAAAAAATCCACCTAAATATACCCTGACACATTCCCCCAAGTATTCACTGAAATATCCACTCATGGTTTTACACTCCTCGAAGAGAATATGATGAATCATGTTTTAAAGGACTCAGGAAAAGTCTGTGTTTGAAGAGATGCTCTCAGCTAATGTTCAGAAATGTTGTTGCTCCGAGACTCTAACAACAATGTGGGGGTTTCAGCCAAAAAGAAATTCAGTCACTTCAACTTATCAAGCCACAAAGTCACTTATCTGGCACTGAAGTTGCCAAGTTGAAGCTGTGATCAAGAGGGGGAATTCCCACTGTGGACAGGGAGACAGTTCACCCATTACCAGGGCAAGTAGTGTATTGACTAAATAGATTTTCTAGTCAGGTCTGATTTTTTTGTGTTTTGTCAGATGCTTTGTGGTTGAAAGATCTGATTACATGGAGCACACTGATTTGCTGCCACTAAACCTAATGTCTCATTTGAATAGAATGGGAGGAAAGAAGAGGAGGACAAAGTGCAGGACAGTCCACAATGACAGAAAGGAAATGTTCAAAGAGAGCTTCTCAGAATTGTATCTTTTTGATTTGTCATGAGTAAGTCTATGCTACTACAGCTGCTTACAGCACTTGCTCAGGGGCACAACTATACAATATTGCTTACATATCCATTCATACAAATGTATGGTGCCAGTGACTGTGAGATGCAGGTCAAGGAGGCACTGAGGAAAGGCCTGAGATTAAATTGCATGATCATATTAAAGCGCTAACTATTTTTCTGTCTAAAATAAAACAGAAAAACACATCAGACTGAACTGAAAAGTACAATGAGCAACATGTAGTGCAGCACAGGCATTTTATAGTGTTGTAGTTGTTACAAAAACTGTGCAAACTGAGGATGTGTTGTAATGTAATTAATGTTTTTCATGCACAGAAAGTGAGGTACATTCATTTCCCTTCATTAAAACTTTACATGACGATCACTTCAAACAGTCAGCCTGACATTTAACAAGAAAGAACAGAGAACAGAACCTAGATTCTTTCTGCTTATAAAAATGAAGCTTTTTCCAGCATTTTCAGTTAACTTTTCTGTGATTTAATGATGACAAAGACCTAAGCAACCCTGAACTTGATGAAGGATAATTTCAGTTTATTACAACATGTTGTGTATGTATTTTGGCCTTCATTTATCAGTTATAAAAATGTTTTTCATCCATCACGATCAATGAAGCCAGTTTTTTGCACATTTCTTGTGATATTTGTTGTTCCTCTGTTGTTTCATAGTCTTTGTCATTGCATGTATCAACAGCAGGTCCCAGACTTTTAATTAAATATTTCATTCCGTCTTTAAATCATAGCTTTGGATGGCCAACTGGATGCTTCATCTCAGCTATCCTGCCTTACAGAAGCTGTTTTAGTAGGCGTATTTTGTTCACATTGTGTATGTGTCCAACCAATCTGGCCTGCATCTTCTTAAGCATGATATGGATACATAACAAGCAAGCACAGGTGAAGACATCTGAATCAGGAATCTTATCTTGCTATTTGATATGCACAAACTTGAGGAACAACACTGCAAATACAATGGCTGAATACACCTTAAAGAATCATCTATCCGTCCGGGGAGGGCACGGGTGCTCTGTTGATAGCTAGATGTCACTAAATCCTATATACTGGTCCTTTAAAGGAAAAAAAATGTGTTTCCAGGTCTTAGGGAGTACTACTTCATACGTGAGAAAGTATTACAGAGCCTTTAGTGTCTCCAGAGGGAGCTGTGTCACATGTTGTCCTAATGTCCAAATGTCCTCAAGTGATGTCACTTGAGTTAGGGTGGGGGTGTGGAGTTAGAAAGCAATTGAGTTACAATGTCTGTCAGGTGGAACAAAAAGGAAATCATCAGTGGAGGACAGTTTCAAGGACTGTAGCAAATTAAGGCTTATGCAGTTTCAGATGTTTGTATCCAGCCCATGAAAAGCACTACAGGCTTTAGTTTTCTGTCATTACCTTTTACATTCAATCGTTTGATAAATTCCTGAGATCTTGGAGTGCAGTGAGACTGCCAAAAACAACACAGATGGTAGAAACACCAGCACTGAGACAGAAAGGTTGAAAACAGTCCCCCAGGTTAATAGACCCACTTTATGCTTTAACCATGATGGCCAAAACTATGAAAATAAAACCCATGTTGTAATAAACCAGAATTATGCTTTAAACTTAAACGAACAGTTTAAAATATAAAGTAACCTATAATACCTATAAATGTTTGATACGTGTTCCACTCTGCTGTTACCACATAATACTCTCCTGCTGAGGAATGAAATCTTCATCTTTCATGTCAGCAACATGTAAGCTTGATTTCAGAGTTTGCCAGAATGCTGACAGACTGTGTTGGTGTTGGATATGACAGGCTGGCACGGTGCTTCCTGCTGCTCAAAACATGATGAAATACTCACCATAAGCCTTTGGCAGGTCTGAGGGATGAGTCTGTGACAGCGCTTATGGACCAGCAGTTTGCAGTTGATACACTTGTAGCCCTGCCTGCCCAGCCCCCATATCCTTTCACTACAGTGGCCACAGTAGGCTTTCTGTAAGACAAAAAAACGGGACAAGACGTACAACTGACAGGTTAGTCTTTAACTCACTGACACAGTCAGTGTTGATTTTCCATCAAGGATTAATTAACAGGGAACAGTGACAAATATACACTGGCAGAATGTGGGGGACATACAGTACAATGACACATGTCACATGAGGTCATACGTAAACTTTGGGCAGGGTATCAAACCGTAACCGTAATAATTCTTACCAACCAAAACGTGTCTCAGGGTATGGAAAGTGTCAAGTACCAAAAGTTGGTTAACATTGGTCTGAGTCTTAGTCTTGTTTACTTATTCTTTCATCAGATATTTCCTGATCCAACTTTGAATCCGGATACTTACACTGATGCTCTGAGCAGTGGGGGCAGAATCCACAACAAGAAAATTATAAAATCACACACTTGACTTATAATATCATAGTGTTTTAAAGTTGATATGGTAAATATGATGGCGAATTAGTGTCTGTTCACACATCCAGCAGAGACAGAACAACATCAGCATTCATCTGGAGCTGTGCCACCTGACAAATGTACTGCAAATCAACTTTCAGGATGACTTGAAAAACACAGCCTCCTCTGTCATTTGAATGGAACCAGCCAAAAGAAAAAGTAGGGTCTCCAGAAAAAAAATGAATTCCCAAATTGAGTTATCAAAAGTCTGTTTTTTTTTTTTTTTGGTATAGGAACAGAAACTCATGTCTCATATCATAATTTTTTGGTCTTGTTCTGTGTATTGGCATAGAAGGAGGATTTGTCGCATGCAGCTATTTATTATTCTAGGATGTTATGCTGTAGCATTAGAGTTGGTCTTTACAATCAAAACTCTAGATGTTAAATGCTCCTCTGCTTTCTGAGATTTTTGAAGGATAGTTTTAAAAAGGGAAGTTTATAGATGTCTGACTATATTTGATTGCTTACTTATTAATACTTCTGCTTTCAATCTGTAACCTGAAACTGGGGCTAAAGCAGCATAAGACAGGATGTCTTCTAAGCTAAGGAATAAAAGGCATAACTAATAGCACTCCCTGGTGTTTTCAAGCCTGTCCAAAGCCTAACGGAGTGACAGGCAGCCTCAACAGTTCTTTTTACCTACCACAACTGATTATTCTCAGGTTGTGTGTGCGGTGTAGGGAGGGGAACAAGGAAAGAAGCAAAAGCGTGTGATTAATTTATAAATGTACACTTTAACCTCTATGTAGAGTTAGATTAGAAAAACTGAGGGAAGCCTTTGAAGTCTCACTGACGCATTTCCATGGCAACAGAGCACTGACTGGGACTCTTTGTTCTTTACACTGTCAGCATACACCCTGTGAATGAATGTTGTCCATACACCAAAGTACACTCACTGCATCTTAAGTGTTTAGTCTCTTGTGAAACATTTCAGTGACAGATTTATTGATGTCCTGGGACACAGCGCTGAAAATGAAACATCTTTTGGTACTAATATAGCCATGTAAGAGACAAGCTGAAAAAATAACCACAAAGAAAGAACCGATCAAAGAACATCCTGGAGACCATGCTATGTAACAGGGAGTGAACTTCAGTAAGTCTCGGCTTTACAAAAGATGTAAATGAGAGAAGGGAGGAGCCCGAGCCCTACACCAGACATAATAATATACTGTACAGGATAACAGGATACAAAGGATATAGTGACAACAAGTCAGAAAAATCTAATGTAAACATAAAAATAGATATTTTCAGTTTTGTGTAGCTGTACAGTTGACTTGACTCAACGACACAATCTTTTAAACAGAACTGAAAGATTTATTTGGAAATGCTTTATTTTACAGATATGTAAATTGCTGGTGGGAAGTTTCCTGGAAATAATTTTGCACAAATTCTAGTGCTTCTAAAGGACAAAACACATATAAGACAGAAAGCACAAACATCTAAGGGAAATGTGTTCCAATTCCACAATGTAGACAGACTGTACATTGTACATAAGACTGGCATCATCATCTCAGCAGCTCACTGTCCAGCCCCCATGATGATGATAATGTGCCCTGTTGCCCCAGCTTCACCAAGCCTTTTTATACATCATTGCTGGCTCTGTTGTTTATGGGTTAGGGGTTAGGGTTAGTTTTTAAAATATGTTATAATTCTTTATGGAAGATAGAATGTAATGAAATATTTGTTTCTATCAGTTTGTCTGAAGGTAAAACTGAAACATAATAAATACATTGGACAGTCAACAGCACTGCCTCTGTGGACTGTGTGGGGTTCTTATATGTACAGATACATCACCACATTTCAATGAATGTAAACATACATAAATGAACAGAGGCAATGTGGTCTTTATCAAATTTTGCCTTATTTTTCAATATATATTTCAGAATGGATGACAGGTATATCTGTTACTATACTCACTGTCAATTAGATCTTTTCCCCAAAAAAGTTTAAGTCTGTCTGTATGTTGCTGAACACTGAGTGCCCCGGAGCACCTCCATTGTAGCATTTCTTGTTGCGCATGTTATATAAATATGTGTTTTCATATTTGTTGCATCACTGCATTTGTAGTAATGTTTGTGCTTTCACTCTTGTATGTGCTTTCTCCTTAGGGGCCACCATATAACACAGAAACAGTGTTCAATTGGTACAGTGTGAATGAATAATTCAAATGAACTGCTAAGGCAGTGTAATCTAGAGTCTTTTTGTCAGTGAACAACAGGTCATCTGAACATGCAGAAATGTAACATTTGTCTGCAGACAAACCTGCAATTCAACATACTTAAACTTCACATAAAAAAGAGGATATATATCATTTAAAGCCACAAGAAAACATTCAACTCAATGGGAACAATGAACAGTGGAGGTACATTAAATAGATGCTCTGGCTGGTTATGAATCAGAGCAGAAGAGTCTGTCAATAACATTCTTGACCTAGCTGGACACCTTCCCACTGCTTGATGAGCTGTAAATGTAATCCCAGAAAGGTCTGCTCCACTCAGGGGTTTCATTAACTCTAGGATTTACCACATATTCATATAAAGAGTCATCTAAATGAGATGACATTTAACACACCTCACCACATTAAACAGGAACAACTAACTAATAATCCTGTCATTGAAACCAGCACAGATGAGGAGTGTATCCTTTTTCTCATATGGTAGCACCGACTATGGTGGTCCAGAGTCCTGCAGCCGACTGCAGCTTGGGAATAAAGGTACAAGAGAATGAGAAAGGCTTTTATCGATTGACAGTCCTCCGTTCAGCCCAGCAGAAAGCATTATAGATCCTATGAGTGTCTGGAAACTGACTGGCATAATATGCTGAGAAATGAAGTGCTGTCTGATTCATCTGTGACAAAGAAGTCAGAGCAAACTGACCAATGACATGTGCAGTAATCTGTGCAGTGAAATCAGGTCTTTACAGTATCAAAGGACAACAGGATGTGACAAAAATATCCCCAAGTATCAACCATATTTATTACCATTATAACCCAATGTAGCATCCAGTCAGGGCATTACTGAAATCTTTATCATTCCTGGTCAAACCAAAGAGGAAGACCAAAAAACACTGCTGTCTCTAGAGCCACACTGCTAGTGTAGGTAGAAATAACTATACTCAAATGAATTCAAAACATACAGACCTGTGTCATCAAAGCATGCACATCTAGACCCGTGCCCCCCTCAGTGAGCAGTGTTGAAAAAATAACGCTTTTGACCAAACCTAATGGCTGGGCCCCTGCAGGTGGGTACAGCCCAATGCCTGCATTCCCTGCTGTGACCCCCTGCTGGGGATAGAAAGGTAAAAGCTTCTGTCCAACAGAAACAGGGAGCAACTCTCTCCCCCCACTCAACCACATCATTGCAGGGCTAGGTCATAGCAAGGGCATCAAAAAGATTTGACTAGAAGGAGAGAGGATACCTTGGCCAAGGGTGCACAATTCTCCTAGTTTATTATTTTGGTGAGTTTTTGGCCTAAACCTAATTTGGACCCAGATAGTCAGATTCTGCCATATTCTGATGTCTGACAGACTGGGACTGAAAGCATAACATTTAACAATAAATATGTGTCCTGAGATTAAAGTTGGTCTATGCCACTTCACCTCAGCTCTCTTTCTGATAATCTCCAGTCTGAGCTCTCAGTAGCCTGCATGATCCAGTGTGACTTTTTGTTTGGATTTTCTTATCTTCTACCATGAGAGGCCGGTGTCAGTCATCTCTCTAATGGGGCGCTTGTGGAGGTAAACAGCTAGTGGGGATGACTGAATTCTGCTTCATCACGTGAGAGAAAGGAGCTGAGGAGACTTCATTATGTCTAATGAGAGGGACAAAGCAGCTTTCTCCTCTGAAACGTCAAGGGGAGATGGAGCGGGACAGAGAGGAGGGAAGAGAAAGATGGAGTCAAACATGTAGAGACTGAGAGGAGGGAGAGAGATAGAGTGAAAAAGGGAGGAGAAACCTGACCTACTTCTCCTTGGCTTATTTATATGCCGAGGACAACATAGTGAACCTACCAGAATCTTAGGAGCTGGCACAGCAACAACAGTCAGAAAAATCCCAGCCTGAAAACCAACTGGTTCACAACACAAAGTTGTTAATATATGTTCAGACAACATCTAAGGCAACTCTGAACCTCATCCTTTCATTCATTTTCCAGGGGACTGAATTGATCTCAACTATTCTATAAGTCTAGTAAATAGTTTATACATAAAAAGTATAAAAATATTTTGCACAAAACTAAAAATGTCAACCAGAAGTCCAAGGCCACCAAAGTCAGTCGGATTCATCCACTGGGGACAATGAATGTCTGTCAATCAATCTAACACAGCTAGGATGGGTAAATAGTCACCACTGACAAGAGGAATGAGATGGAATGCAATGATTTCTTAAATATTTCAACAAAGTCCCACCCAGTGTTTTAGCAGCCTAAACCTTACAAAAAGTAGGATGTATAACATAAACCACAGCCTACAGTGTCAAAATCAGGTGCTTTGTACACCCAAATATCTGCCTCTACCTCCTCTCTGTGGCTGCGTCTGAAATTGTGTCCTGTTTACTACGTAGTGCACTGTGTTTATAGTTTGACATTTTATTTGAGTATTCAAAGTCTGTGTGTGGTATTCCACAACCAAACAATAAACAGTATATAGCAGTAGCAATAGTGTCCATGACATGTACACTACTTTCTGCTAAGTAAATTACAATTACATTTCATCATGTTTAACAGAATGGAAAATTCTTTGTGTGACTCAACAGCTGTCAGTCATAATGCACAATGATAAGGTGTCTGAAATCTCACTATACTGCACTATAGAGCGAACTATTGAGTGTCTATCATGTACAGAGTAGTGGATAAGTGAACAAAGGTGTGTGTCTTTATTTAGTGGAACATCAAGCATCCTGGATTTGAAAAAAACGTCACTGACAATAATCCAGGCAAGAATTGCATTTCGTCTAAAATATTTGGTATTTAGAAAAGCAAATTAGGAGTCAGGACATGTAGGCAGCATAAACTAACAGAACAGAACAGGGTTCCAGTCATTATGATGATTGTATTTCTCCATGGACCAGCCATTATGATTGCTGGTTTTGCTGTAAGTACTAAAGTACAACTATATACCTATATGACTCCACAGTGCATCAGTAGTAATGACCACACCAAGATGCTGGAACAAAGTACTGAGTCAGCAAGATGCCGATGCACTGAGCTAATCCACATTCTAGTCTAGACATTAGGACTATGGCACCCATGGGAAATGTTTCATCCCAAGAGTAGTGATAATAGATGAAACCCATTTATCTTTAAACTTAAAACCTTGTATCCAACATTGGCACTGTCACTGACAGGAATTATGTGCAAATGTTGAACTAAACTGAAATGAATGCTGCTCTACACACTTTCTAGAAGGAACTGATTTTAAAACAAACTGAGAGAAACAGAATTTCTTCTGCTGTGCAATGATTATGAAGCTACCTTTCCTTTGAGATGTTCCCGTCACGTCTCAAATTCATACACTGAATGCTGACTCAACTGTACTGTGTGCTGTCTTTGTCTTTTATATGAAAGATGTCTCAGAAAATACATTTTGATCTCAGGGCAACTACAGGATTCCAGTCAGTGAGGAAATCTGACTTGTGTGTATTTGCGTCTTAAATGTCAGACCAAGGGATAAAAACATGATACGGAAAATATGATATAATATCTGGCTAAAGTTAATGCACTTCACAAAAGGAGAGCCTCTAACACTGAGGTAAAGACTCAGCCTTGTTCTAGCAGGATTAGAACCTGATCTTCTTTCTTCCCCTTCAGAGGAAACTCATTAGGTACTTAAGGCCTGTTTGAGATAACATTAATATCTTTCTTTGTCTGCCTCCCAGAGTAGCCACTGTGCATTACAGAATAAGAGCACTTCAAGACAAACAGTGTGAGCAGATTCAGCCCTTTATCATCTCAGCAGCAACATGACGAAAGCCCACATATACAGTTAGGTACCTGTGTGTGTGTGTGGCATGCAGCTGAGAGCTGATATGAGACAACTACTAAACAAGCCATAACTAGGACACCATGAATAATGCATCAGCATCCAGATAGCTTAGCTGGAGCGGTGACTTGATTACCTGTCATATATAATTTAACTGTAGTATGTTTATGACATATTATGTGTACACAGAAACAGAAAGACGCTCATACTCAGAACACAAATGTGGGAAGAGGAAAAAGTGGTTGGTTCTGGGTAGTTTATCAAATAATTGTAAATGTCTATTTCCTGAGCTGGTAATAATCATCATGTGCCAGGTGCTGACTGTAACAGATGCTGTTCAAACACAGCACTGAAAGACTTGATGCACCACAGGGTATCTACAAGCACTTAAAAGTCTGAAAATGTGTTAAATTTAACAGTCTTACAGGATCAACAGAATATAACAATGATATTCTGCAAAACCCAAATGGTAATAAAGATATGGTAGAGGTATTTTCAGGGTTAGGCAACTAACGTATCTGATGATAAGATAAGATAAGATAAGAACTTTATTAATCCCGAAGGAAATTGAAGCCTAGCTCCATACTTCAAACTGTTGCCAATATCTAGATTTTTTCCAATTAGTTAATCTAGTATTATGCTCATGGATGGCTTAACCAACCAAGCCATTCAGACCTTTGCAGAGTGTCATCTTCATATGCCAAAGGTAGAATCCATTCCAAACACAAACGTGTGAGGATGAGATCAGCACAGCTGCACAGCTTGTTAAACAATAAAACATCTCAAAAAGTTTTTAGAATTCTGAAGACGCACCAAACCTCACCTTATAATTCAATTTTTAAAATATATCCTGTGTCCTCCAGTGACACCAGCTTTGCCATAATTCTACTATTGCTCATTGATTTAACTGAACTGACTGAAGCATTGCTCAGCCATCACTGCATGTACTCCCCAGTCAAGAGTGTGCTTTAGTGAGATTTGAAGACACTCACCCTGTTAAAGCGCTTGGCCTGGAAGAGGTGCCCGTTGACTCTGTAGAGTTTCCTCCATCTTCTGGCCCCACGGCGATAGATCGATTCTAGAAGAGAGAGCAAACAGTTATCAAGTAGCAGCATGGTGAGGGACTAATGAGGAGGGAGGTAGAGGTATGCTGCACTAGAGAGGAATTTAAGTGAGGGAAACTTAGCAATCAGGTTTCTCCACGATGTATACACATACCCACACACACATACATATACCCAAAGTGCCTGGCTCCCCCTCCACTCCCTCTCTCTCCAGTCTAATCTCTCTTTTTTTCATCATCCCTCTTCCTTTTCCTCCCTCTTTCCCTGCCTCTCCCTTCCTGAAGACCTCCATCCCTCCTCTTCTTTTACTCCTGGTGATGAATGGACTTATTAGTGCTCCATAATGCCTTTAATTCAGATGAGACCATGAAGGTGAGGCTATTTATAATCAGACCATGCAGCCAGCTATTAATAAACTGCAGGGCATAAACAAGTGCCTAGCAGTGTGCTGAAACTGGGAGGTTCTGTCCTCATATCAAACTCTTACAACAGATTTCCTGGGATTGAGCAATATTTTGACCTGCTGAGCAAACCTATTAAAACACATTATTCATCTGATTTTAAGGATGGAATTGTGATAATTCATTGTGATCCATTAAATTATTTATTTTATAATTCTGAACAGATTATTAAGAAAGACAAGAAGAATAAATATCTGACCATTTTTAAAATAATTTAAACCTGATTGAGTTCAGTGGTTGAGTGTGGTTCTGCTTGGACCTAGTCTGGGTTTTAATAAATACTCATTCAGGGTGACCACAATTTTATCCTGGGTTCCCTGGGTTTAGTCTCATGTTTGCTAAAATGTTGTCAGTCTGGTGCTGCAGTCTGAATCCTGAATCACCGACTGTCACCATCCTTACAAGTAGATGGTGAGAACCAGTGGAAATGCAATTTGTTGTTATCCATCTCCTCCTTTGTGAAACTGATGTTTTCATCAGTTGATGTGATCTGATAAGTGGCTTCAATCCAAAACTGTTCTTGCCATGTACTCCACATATGATTCATGAGAGATACAATGAATCCATATAGAAGCCATATTTTTGCAATGCATTTGAGCTGTCAAGAATACTATGGTTACCAATTTAAAGACCTGCTCCAATGAAAATCAAGTTTTTAACCTTGTTAACATGTCCACATGGTATTTTTTATATAATACAATGCATGAGCAAAATAAGCAGTCAACACCATGGCTGAGTATTTCCACCTTGGAACTGCAGTGTACCAATGACAGTCTCTAACCTAGGGAACCTATGCTGTCAACCCAACCTGTGGGGCAAAAGAAACCTGAAACCTCCAGCGTAGAGAGTCTGCATTACCACGACCACTAACAGTGTGTCAGCTACTTCCAGTTACAAGCTAACAAATAGCATAAACAAGTAAAAGATGCAACTACACCTTCCATTCTGATATGTCTGCTAGTCACAGATCTTGGTGCACGTTGGGGTTCCTCATCTGAGTCAAGGTCTGACTGAGGCTCAAACATGTATGGCTGAATCTCTCCATTGTTTCCTCTAATACTAGCCATTTTCATATGCACTGCTCATTCACCAGTCAACCTAGTTCAAGCAGAGGTGGTGGATGCGTCATATTCATAAATCCTGAATTTCTCAATGAGGAGGTAAGCATAGACACACTTCCAGCCCCCTTTCAGAAAATTTTTTTTTTTTTTTTTAATTGATCACTTTGAGGTTCTGTATCATTCATTCATTCCTGTGGCTCAGGGGGTAGAGCAGTTGCCCACCAATCAGAGGGGTGGTGGCTCCTCCAGTGGCTCCTCCAGTCCGCATGCCGAAGTATCCTTGGGCAAGATACTGAACCCCAATTTGCCCCCGATGTGTCATCGGTGTGTGAATGTGTGTGTATATGTTAGAGTGCACTGTTAGAGTGTATAGAACAAGTGCTGTATGAATGTGTGTGTGAATGGGTGAATGTGACCTGTAGTGTCAAGTGCTTTGAGTGGTCGATATGACTAGAAAAGCATCATATAAGTGCAGTCCATTTATATCGCTTATCTGTTAAGGAGCCTGGAGCCTATCCCAGCC
Organism: Lates japonicus; assembly: GCA_033238685.1. Lineage (NCBI taxonomy): Eukaryota > Metazoa > Chordata > Actinopteri > Centropomidae > Lates > Lates japonicus. The sequence continues at coordinate 2,391,952 of BRZM01000001.1, forward strand.
GACATTGAGCGAGAGGTTCTGTATCATGTTGCTCCAAAAATGTAGTACTAAGATGGTACTGAAGTATTGACAGATAACAGTAGTTTCAGTTATTATTATTATAAAAGTAAGGCTGTAATCAGAAGTAAGGCTGTAGTCAGTGTGCAGTTCAGCACAGGGTCCAAAATTAGTGCCCACTACTCACCAAATATGAGAAAAATTGACATTGGCAAATAAAATACATGAGGTTAGTCACCACTGGCTAGTTGCTGAAATAGGAGTACTTCACTACAAACTGCTGTCAGCACAATACATAAGTTGATTGATTATGTTCCACAACTATTTGACTGACCCTCACTGTCCACCATCGCTACAGCTCAACACAAGAGAAATGATGCTGTCATTTTGGTGCTGGGGACACTGTGTCAAGTTAAACCTAGTTGTAATAGTAAGTAACAATCAGTAAGATAGTCTGCAAGTTTGTGACTGTACATTGCAGGAGTAGAGCACCCAAAAAATGAAGAGCATGGTGGGAGTACAGATAATTATTTTTTTTTTTTTAAATTAAGGAGAAGCACTGGTCTTAGAGAGATCTTGGATCTGAGGAAGATGCAGCACCGCTAGCACACAACCAGACACACCAGTCCTATTCCAGCAGATGAAATCTAAAATAAAAGTGACAGGGCACTGCGTACTTACTATGGGAAATTGTTACAGGCAGCCATTATATTTCTATTAGCAGCAGGAAAATTGGATTTAAGAGTGTTACATCAGAAGAGGAAAACAATTAAATCTGATGCGCTATCACACAGCAAACAGCAGTGGACATCAGGAGGAGTTGAGTAACTTGCTATGACGAACATGGTTAGAGACATGAATGAATTTTTTGATGTGTGACCAATTAGACATCATGATGCATATCATATATGCAGTATTCCTAGCTCGCATCCTACAGTTGTAAGACCTGGGATTGTTCTTGTTCTGACAATGTTTTAACAAGAAGATATAAATAACCCTGAGATCATCATCAGGGTTCTCAGACTCAGACAAAGTTATCCTTTCTCCTGCTCATTTTCACAAGCAACAGTATGCAGTAAACTTCATGTGTAAAATCAGTGCAGTGCCCCTTCATAGATTACTGTAGTTCATGTGCATAAGCAACAACATTTTTTCCAGATTTGACTGAAAAACCTGCCATATAAATCATACAAATCAACAGATTATCAGCCAGTTTACATGTGTTGCCTTTTTCTGTTTGCCACAAAAAAACAAACAAACAAACAAAAAAAAAACATGAAGTGAACTGGTTGGCTGAACCACATCAGGCACTGCCCTCCTGACTCCCACTAATTATTCACTAGCTGTTCTACCAGTGTCTCCCCCTGTCTGTACTGGTTTTCCAGTCTGGTTGGTTGCTCCAGTGATGGGTGCGGCTGTGATATCCTCCTCCACTCACTCATTTTTTGCCTCTGTTGCTATGGTAGCCACAGCCCACCATATACCAGCTATTATTAGTTGGTTGTGAGGATGTCAGGATGACATTGTCTGTAAATAAAAGTATATCTTAACAACAATGCCCCTTTCTCCTTCCTCACTGCACAGAATCAGGTTGAACATACTGTATATGAGATTTACTGTTTATCTCCAGAGCAGTGGGTGCAGAGCCATGTTTAAATTTGCATGTCCTGGGGTAAACTCTAGTTCTAGATGGTTTTAACAGGGGCCTCATGTCATCTTTATTGTTTAAGCTCAAAATCCATTCTTCCTCAATCACCTTGGATAGTGTCTTCAATGTTGCCATAGAGAGTTCTGCTGTCTTGAAAAGCTATGGATTCTGCCTTTTTTGCATCATGATGAATGCTTTTGTGATTCTTGTAGCTTTCTTTCCCTCTGAGTCAGGGCAGTGGAGATCAGAGTGAAAACGAGCAAAGAGGAGACACAAAGAGGCTCTGCTCTTCAGGGTCTCATCTGTGAACTCCCTCTAATCCTGTTAACTCAAGGCCTCTGAAGGAAAGTGCTGCCTGCCTCAGAGATTCACTACACTGTGTTTCCATAGTTACCCAGTATTTCTTCCTCCATGCCCATACTAGTGGGGGAGTTGGGGGCAGACACAGTGTGCCACTGAGGCTCTGCATGTGAGGATGGTAAACCTACACATCATGATACACTTCCTCAGTGCCCACATCAGATGATAAATACAGTGTATGTGATTAAATAATTAATTGCGACAGATGTTTTGACAAAGTGATAAATTGCAGCTCTGAGCTCAACGTCTTTAATCAGAGTGCTGATGAATAGATGAATGGTTTCACAGAAGTTTAAATACATGAGTAAATGTTTTCCTCTTAAATGTGTATTTAGCTGACATACAGACTGCGTTCATCAGTCTCAGGGTTTAAGTGGTGAATACTATCAATAATCTTGACAGTCTTGTAACAATAAAAATGTCTCTGAAGATATTTTACATGGCTAATATAAACTATTCCATAAAGAATCCTTTAGTAATTAGAAGCAGTGCAAACCTTTGAAGCCTCAGATGACTATTTCCATTTTTTTTAAAATTATTTATGCACATGAGGTTTGTGTACATGTTCTGATTTAGATCAGGTCCAAACTTTTTGAACCTCTATTGACCTCAGATGCAGCTGTGGGGATTATTAAATTCTGCATGTTAAAAATGTTTTATAGTGGTCACACGCTGTGAAATTCAGTGTTTTGATTTCTGACTGATATCAGTAGATTTCTGATCACTACTCTGTGTTCTTTACAGTTTGAGCTGAGGCAGACTTAACATTTACCACAAAGAAGTGTGGCTTCAAAAACAAACCAAGTTTTAACTAACAACGGCAGCCTGAATGTGAAGTGTGAATTCACACACTAAACCATTTTACAGCATAATTTGTGCATATATGCAGGAAACACTGTTATCTTCCTGGTGTTAAATTTGACATCACAAATATGTCAAAAATAGGATTAGTAAACAGTAGAAAGCAGCACAGAGGCCAATGACTATGTTATGACCTTTACAATACCAGCTGAACGATGTTGGAGTGCTGCTTGAACAGATCATTGCCTCCATGATAGCGATTGTTGATAATGGGGCCCTGAATTAGCATGTCTACCTAGGTTTCATGTTTCCATCACTGCTGATCAGAGCTGGTGCAAATAAATACCCATGACTACTGCAGATTTATTTGACCTAAGAATGAATGCTGATTGAGTTTCCACTGAAGAAAAAACCACGTCAGTAGAGTGTGAAAAGGGATTTAGAATCAAGTGTTTCTGTGACAGTTGAAGATAGAGCCAAAGGCACGCAGGAGCGTGCAGGTAATCTTAAATATGAGGTGAAACCAGGAGCGATTTCATGATGACCAGTATTTCTTTCCTGCTGTGAGTCATCATGACATTGTAAATGCTGCCACAATTGGCTCAAAAATAAGTCAGTGTCAACCACAACTAAAGATAAATACACCGGCGGGATTTCCCAGCCTCATTTATTCCTTCATGCTTTACCCATAGATACCGGCACCCTCTTGAATCCCCTCTGGTTATAGCAGATGTTATTGCTGACTATCACATTAGAAAACAATTTCTGGACTGGAGGGAGGATCAGCTCTCGTTTACATCTTGCTAGGATTGTCCTCGCAGCCTGAAGGCGATGCGAGCTAGAAACACTGCTGCCTCAGACATGGTGCAACACACCACTTGCACTTGACTAGCAGACCTTCAAAGAGCTGACCTATTACAACATCCCCCTCCGGAGAAGCACGAGTGTTGCATTGCCCCATTTTTCTGCCAAGGTGCCAGAATGAGAGTAAGAAAGACGCAGAGTGAAGGAACAAAGTAGGCAAGTCAAACTACTTCTCAAATGATAAATCAAAACACAATACTACACCTCCGGATGCAAAGGCCAATGCGCACAGTCCTGCCATTTTGTCCGGGGAAGGTATAAAGAAGAGTAGACTGCCTGCTGGTGTTACACTGTAGCTTATGTGGGGAGCTGTGTAGCAGGAGAACAGGGTGGTACTACCAAATCTCTCCAGAACAGGACATTTACGAGGGCTTGACTCACTTCCAGACATTGTTCCTCTTACTCGCAGGGAAGTAGCAGCATACAAGTTGCTACCAACAACATCTGCCCCTCCCTCAAATACCACAAGCCCTCAAGACTGGGAGTACACTGTACTGTATGGATTCAATGACTTTTTGAGGATTCAGCAGCAATCAGCAGTCTGTGACTGCACATATTCCTCGATGAAAGGTCTACCTATGCTCTTATCAGGGTCTATGGCAACTGTCAATTTTTGCAAAGTGGCAAGTTATTTTCTGGAAACTGCTTCAGCTGCCAATTGTTGAGAACCATTATATAAAGCAAGGTTATTACAGGCCTCCACGTCCAAAGGAGCTGAGAGGGATCAATGAAACAACCCTGAGGCATTTTCAGACACTATTAGGCCTTTATGATAGGGGATGCTCAATAGAGGCATGACAAACTTTGTTAGTTTGACTTTTAATTAAAGCATTTATTCAATTGTTTTTTTTTTTTAATCATTGTGTTCCAGATAAGGGAGAGAGGACGGATATTGCAAAGTGCTTCAAAGTACAAAAAATGTCCAATTTAAAAGTAGGGATCGCTGAAATTTGATCCGGATTTAGGAGTCACAGAAAGCCTTATAAGGACCGTAGGGGTTTTCTTAAAGTGAGTGGGTAGGATGTAGACATGGATGTATTGTAAGACAGGCATACAATCAGTGTGTGAGATTCCCTGGACTGCAGTCACATGTTGATGAGTCAGCCGCTCTAGGTGACACCATGGCAACAGATCTATCACGTGTTAGCCCTACATCCATGTCAGACCACTGAGACCACACTGAGGTGTGGAAGGAAACACAAACTGTAAAAAGCTGGAAACTTATGGAATCATTTTTTTTCTCTAAAGTGGGCAATGATACATTCAACTGATACCAACAGATAAAATGCTAATGTACACTATCTTCTCAGTGTACACTGAGAAGTGTTTTCATGCTAGTGTATCTCTTACTCCTTCTAACCTGTACAATGTGTCTCTTTCCACTTGGCCAAGAGTACTATGAATATTCGTTGGTTTTAAAAAACAGAAATATTTTTTTAAATTTACTGATGAAAATGGTTACTGAATTCTTTAATCTGCCAACTTGACTAATGTATCACTGATACTAGAAACTTGTTATCAATACCTGCATTCTTTAGTTATCTTTACTGTTATTATCAGTTGTTGTAACCCCAAGTCTTAGTAGTAGATAGTACTAATATTGGTGGGTTTTATTGTCTCATAACGGTCTAGATTCCTTTTTTTGTTTTTTTTGTTTTTTTTTTGGTCCTGACAAAATCAGCATTATTATAACTTAAACTTCTGCAAAACTGCAGCACCTATTTTGATTATTTTGTATATTTAACCTGTAGGCCACTACTAAAGATCCTAGTGTAATTTTTCGGTGACATTAAAATATTACCCATATACTATAGAAATTTTTCTGTGCTTTGCTCAGTCTTTGTAGCCCTCAGTCTTAATAGCCCAAATTTCAGTTAGTTTCAAACTGTCACACACTTCCATCCATCCATTTGTCCACATCATGCATGCAGTGTTACTACAAGCTTTACAGTTTACAAAAAAGGCAACAACAAAAAACAAAACTTCACTTTTTCAACTTCTTTTTTTTACTGTTTTCTTGTATGAAGTAGTTCTCACTAAACCTTCTTCTAATCTAATTTACTATTCATCCTCTGTCCTCCTCAAAAAAATAACTAATCTCATCAGGTTTGACGACTGACCTGTGTTCAGCTTTTTGTTTTAGGATTGTGGGTGAAAGCTCATTTTACTCTTCTGTACGTACATGACCATAACAATGTGACTCTCTCCAGTACTCTACTCCTCATTGTAGTTAAACTATTTCTGAGCAAGTATTAAAGTCAAAGCAACACTTCAACAAGACATTTCAACAACATGACGGGTGTTACCGCTGTTACAAAAGGTTTCTTATATAACCAGACATCACACATAGTACTGAATTAACCCAGGTAAAGCCTTGATCACACTGAAGATTTCTCTGTTGATTTCTGTGTACATGTAATGTGGTCACTGGCCCCCTCGCTCTCTGAAACATTTGGAGTGGACTGATTATGAATGCTGCAGTTCATCATGTAGTTATCCTTTGTAACAGTCTGTTACAGATGCAGCAAGAAGGCAGGTAGGTTAGACTCTGAACATGGTGTGACCTGATCATGAAAAATTTAGGTCCATACACCCAAAAAAAATCTAGGACATGGTTTTTAGGCGATTACACTTTGCAAACTCGAGCAGTTATGGAAACTGTATTGAAAGTTTGTAAGCATACTGGCCAAGGATTCTTGACCGTTTGAATACTAACTAACAAGCAGCATGCAAATGGTAAGCCTAACTGAAGTTTAGCATCCTTAGCATTCAGTCAGCATATCCACTTTCACTCCATCTGTAGTGGTACGTGTGTGTGAGAGAGAGAGAGTGTGTCCCTGTCATAGGCTACTTTTGGGGACAAATTTCACACCAGTTAATTGGGGACAGCTTGTCTAATTGGGGACAAAAGCTGTGTCCACAATTTGGAAAAAGCTGGTTTTTGGGGCAGTGGTTAAGGTTAGGTTGAGGTTAGGGTTAGGCTAGTAGTGGTTATGGGTAGGGGTAGGGTAAGTCCCCAGGAAAAGAATCCAAGTCTATAATGTCCCCAAAAGTGATTGTGATGTGTGTACTGACAGTGCTGTGTTAGGGTCACTGATCGATCATGTTCTAAATCAACTAGCATTTTTAGTTTAACAGACTGGTGCTTCTAGAGTTGCCATAGGCATAAAGCAACTATTTCCATTTCTCCTCATCTTCTCTAAACACACACATAGACAGTTAATAAAAGCTGTGCATTGATTTGGTGGAGCCAGTCTCATCAGTTATATAATCAACAGGAGAATCTATGCAACAGCTGCAGTAGCCTATGAACTCATGCTTCCTCTTATAAAACATGCACATTTACTCACATAAAACATAAACATGAAATTAATAACATGAAAGCAACAGAAAGATTTTTGCCAGAATTGTTTCCTGCTTCAAATCAGACCACATTCCACAAGCTCATGTTTTGCTACAAAATTCAAGTCAGAAATCAATCACTGTCCACTTCAATGGTCATGTGACTTCCTTCTTAAAAACTTCAAACCTCAGTAACAACTACTGAACATTGCCGTTTGAGATAAAGACTTTGACTTTGCTGCTGTCATGACATTTTTGAACGTAGGGAACAGATGTGGAGAAAAGTAATAAAATGTCCAGAACAGCCACCAAGTTTTTTTAGTCTGGAAACCTGAATACCAAAGGAAGACCAAAGAGAGCATATCCACCAAAATCTGAGACAAGGGAAATTAACCAATAATCTATAGAAGAGTGTAAGTCAAGATAATTCCTCCATGTTCATGCCAGACTAAAGTAAGAGAGAAAACTGTGTGATGACTATGAAAGGTCAGTCTTGGTTGTTCAATGTGATTTAATGCTAATGATGAATTTAATGAATAACTTTACACATGGATGATTTCAGTATCTTTACACCTACAAAAATGAATGATACAGTATTTCCTGCCTGAATTATATTCCAGTAGTATTAAGGGGGATTTGAAACAGCATTTAGACCTTCACCTTGGGAAAACATACTACTAGTTGAGTGAATAAATAGAATATGAAAAAGCCAAATACTGAAAGAGTTTGAAGACCTCTATGGGACAGGGAGTCTGTGTTTTGGGTTCATGACCTCAATATTTCTAAAGCCTTGGCTACAGCCCTGTGTCTGGAGAATTCTCTTGATTTTAAATTTTTTGCGGTCAAGGTCAAGATCTTTTTCCTGGCCCTTTTTACCACATCACATAAAAATATGGAACTTAAGTTATGTGATTACAACTGAGTAATCTTCATGACAACTGAGCAAACTCCATACATTGATAGACATCATTAAATGTGCTTTAAAGCTAAAAAAAAAAAACCTGTAACTTTTGTACACAGTTCACTCTGTATGTCAGTTGTTGTATGATTTAAAATAACTAATTCGCATGATTGCAGCAATAAACAGTATGTAGAGAAGAGTATCTCTTACCCAAGTCAGGTGTTGCTACAGACTGCTGGGAATGGTTAACAAAAGCTATCCCTAAATCATGAGGGAAATATTTTGACTGTAACATTGTTACTAGTCACTTCTCCAAGCAGACAGACACACTGAGGGTTTTAAATAGATTACATTGATCCCAATCAGCAGCTCCTATGGTACTGAGAACAACCAAGAGGCATAAGTTGTCAGGGCTGACAGTATGCAGATGACAGAGGAGAGCCTCACAGGCTCCCAGCAAGGAAAAACAGGGGATATTAAATTTAGATGCAGCTGCTGATGTGAAGATGAAACACACACTGTTTAACAGTTACTGTGTCTAACTGACCTTGTGGAAAATGGATTTAGTTCCATGCTCTATTTGCATTTAACCCACAGGATGCATGCAACCAGACAGTGGAGCAGTTTCACTATTCTACATGATTAGTGTAAAAACAAGAAACACGTAAGTAACCTATTTCCTGATCCTGACTGATTTTTGATAAGGACATCGCTGGCAAAAAGGCAAAGCAGCTCACCTCAACTCAACCCATTCAACCTGTCTAGTGAGCCTGACATGCTCTCTGGCTGACTGTCTGTCGCTGCATAGACCTCAGATGACCTAACACTGGATCCCAGTGACAGAATTGTCCATGTTGACCCCAGATCCCCTACCTTTGACTCGAAGGTAGAAAAGCAGCGTGAGCAGCATCCCTCCAGCTGAACGTTACCGCTCTCTCGCCTTCACACCCTGGATCTCATGGTGGTCTCCTGCACCTCCTCCACCACTCCTCTTCTCATCTTGTCTTCCTCCTCCTCCTCCTCCTGCTCTCACCGAACAGCTTTGCTCATGTCTCTGTGTCTCTCTCTCCTCGCTCTCCTCCCTCCTTGTTTGCTTTCATTCCTTTATAGGCTGCTTCTCTTCATCTTCCTGTCACACCATACACAGACTCCTGATGGTTTACATAAGAGAAGGCATATGCAAACATGCACAATTCTACAGTAGGCTTTCTTTCATTTCTGTAATTGTCTGAATAGGGATCGTACCACATGACTGAGGATTGTCACAAGAACCCGTTGTCTGATCCATGTTGCAGGTGCACCATTTTGCCCACAAGGTGGCAGAAGTAGCTCTGGTTACGACAGCAGTATCCTCTGCACACAACACTTTTTAACCTAAATTTAAACCTTGTGGACTATTTTTAGTGGCAATGCTGTGCCTATTGGAGCACATCCTGGATGACAGCGACACTTTTCCCCGAGACCTGTCTCTGGATGCATTTATAGCAGTCTTTCCATGGGAATACTGAGAGCTCTATGTGCTACTGTATATCACCTACAGACAGCCTCTTAATATTGCACTGCCCTATATAAACCAGATTGAAATAAAACGCCACTGAGAATGTGTGAATAAATGCCAATATCCATTTTGTGGGTTTATTTTTTATGTATGGACATCAGCCAGAGTCTGTCTTTTAAAGCTAATTCCAATTTGCTAATGTCCAACTTAACAAAGTCATTCTGTCAAATTTTAATTCTTAAAAGCTCTTGTAAAAGTCAGCTGTGGAGTGTTTAAGTTCTACAGCAGTTTCGTTTTATTCAGGAATTGTGTGTCAGTATCATGATACAAGACACAATAAATCAAATTACATGATTAAAACTAAGAAAACTAATAATTAAATGATAAGAAATTCTCAAAATAAATGATGTCACCCTGCAACAAAATGTTGTTTTGTGGACACACATAATGGCCAAGCTGCACCAACAGGGATTGTGGGATTAAGTCTTAAATCCATTTAAATCGAGGTTTACCTGTAACACCTGATGTCACCTGTTTCACAGCTTTTTAAAAGTGGATTAACTCTGAACCAAATTCAATTTAAGACTGGATAAAATACTGAGGCAGAGTAAGCAAAGAAGGGTGAGCATTTTTTTTATTTTTGGAAACTGACTGTGGAGCATTTTACTTTTTATACTCTGATATTTCTTTTCTATAGATGTTATTAAATCCCATTTAAAAACCTACTACTTTTCTAATACTTGAGTCCAGATTAACACAGTGACTACATGATTCTGTATGTATTGTTCATAGTTTTTTGCATTTTTACATGCATTGTTCCATTTTAATTATATAATTAAATTTTCAAATGAACTGTAAAAGACATTGCTCAATATCTAATATTTAATTATCCTCTATAAATAAACTCTGATCAGGGGCCAATTCTTAGCTGTGACTTGAGCTGTGTCCTGCCAGCAGTTTAAGATGCATACAGCACGCTATTACTGTGATTTTTATGTAATCCTCCTTAAAAGTCTTTACTGTCACCTGTTTACAGTGGTGAAGGCAAATGAAAAACAAGAGTAAGCCTCAAAATACTTCAGTTTTACAGACTGTACAAAAACCACCAAACTGGCTGTCTCTACAGTTTACTTCTGCTCCTGGACAGTACTGTACAGATAACTAGACAGATGTCTATGTGTTGCTGGATTTTGACAATATTCAGTCAAACATGATGACAAACACAACAGTCAAGGAATGAATTCCTATTCTGGAATACTCATTCATATACTAAGGAATCCCTTACCTACATGACACTATACCTTGTCCTTATGAATCAGTTCCCTTTTTTATTGACTAAGTATAGAATCTGTGAAACATGCTTATCACAGACATATTGCTATGGGTGTATTTAAACTAGGTTTGAGGTCATTTAAAAACAGTGTCTCCATGACATAGCTTGTCCACGAGAGAGCACTGACAAGTTCATTTTTCAACAGTAAAATGTTACGTTCATGCTGAAGATGACAGGATGATTAAATCCTGTGAATTCCACCATAAAAATTTTGATTATTTTAGGACAGGCACACCCAGAGCTCTCTCTTTCCCAGCCAAACACAGGCTTGGACAAATTTATGTCTATCCTTGCCGCCAGTGTTGCAATACCAGGGAGGTTGTGCAAGCATTTTCTGCATTCCTTCACAGTAAGGGTGGAGGGCTATTCTCTAGGCCGGACCCATAGCTTTATCAAAGCAACCTTCAAGACCTTTTAACTTTATCAGCACTACCAGGAGCTGGCGGCGTAGTGCAGCCACTCATTCACTCTAAATCAACACAGAGGCTAACAGCAGTGCAGTGCATTAGAAAATACAAGTTGACTAGTTTTGAAGAGGTTCTTCACTGGGAGAAACTGAGTGATTGGAAGTGAAGATAAGACGTACCCTTTACTCTGTGTGGTTATTGATACTTACAGTACCTTCAGCTAGACTAACTTCATTCAAACATGTTCCTCTTTAAGAGAACACTTCAAGCTGTGTTCATTTTTTGTTACAAATTTAAAACAGTAGGCTTTTCACATTTTTTTGTTACTGTATAGAATCTCTCAACAACGGTATCACCAGCATGATCAAATGGTTTGAGGTACTACATTTTTCTCCTGATTCTGAAGCCTTTACCTCCTGCATTCTCTGGACCAGGATGCATCCTTCAGTATCAAACATTCAGTTCAATTCTGTTTAGTACAAGTTTATTTGTACCCACTGGACAAATGTATTCAGACATGCCATACTATATTACTATATTTTCTACATACAGTGCTCCAATACTACATTTTTTTTCCTTACTGTTTTTGTTACCACTGTGTTTTCTTGACATTTCATGTGATTTTTTAATAAATGACTGACAAATTATTTTAGGGAGGGTTTTTCACACTATCATAACTCCTGACCTACAGATGAGGCCTACAATAACAACTTGAAACGACTGCAAAACCCTGATCAGACCACAGGGTGCACAGTGCAGTTCACCCACACATCACTGTGAGATGGGTAGTGTTAGAAGCTTGGTGACAGCCACTACTCACAGGGCTAGTTGGTGAATTATCACACCTGGCAAGCTAACCACTACACACTATTCATGCATGACATACTAGCACCGGTCAGTCCCATGGACTACTGCCTCGTAACTATCTGCAGATCATGTCTGGTTTATGCAGTTTATGGTCCAGCACAGCACCATTTGGGATTCTGGACTATTCATTAGATTGTCAAGAAATTTTATTGATCAAGTGCACAAATTTGCATGCAAAAGTATAGCACAGGTTTACTCCACCCCCCACAAGCAGATCCACTGATCACAGTGATTTCACTGAAATCAATTTTAACTAAAAATTTCAATATTTTAAAAGCAACACAATGTAACTCTGCTGCACAACAGCAGCCACAAGAGATAATTAATTTTGTTGGAGTCCGAGCAGTTAAGCAGTTTTCAAGCACAGAAAACAAAGTCTATCAATCACTTGACCAGAGCTCCAACTCCGTACTCCCACTCACTGAACTGAAACAAGTCACAACGGTATTTCCCATGATCCCCAGTGTCTGGAGCAGGAAGTGCTGTCACTGCAACAAACACACAAACTCTGTTCATAGTTAAGTTTCCTCACTGGGTATCTGAGATGAACACTGGTTTTTAGTCTCTTTAACTGATCTACAGTTCAGCATTACTCTTGAACTTGTTGGGCCTGATTCCAGACATCACTCAGTTTTCTCTCATGTGTCACAAATTACAGACACTGTTAAATTAACCTGCTCTCATCAACATGTGACAGGAATAGTTTATCAGCACAACCTTTTATGCATGCATCAACAATGAATGTTGGAGTGCTGGTTAAAATCATCAATCAGTCATTAGAAGATGCTGCAGCTGCCCTTTAAATATCAAACACTCAAAATATTAAAAACACAGACTGATGAAAAAAAAAAAATCAATCTCCACAATTTGAACATTAGCTGCTTATAGTGCTCATTTTCTCCAGAAAACGTCCCTTGATCAGGATTTATGATTGCTTATATGGGGAGAAAACCAACTGTGCACATAAACCATCTTCTATATGAACACCTTTAATCACTGAAACCACACATCTTTACTGAATATGAAATGCTGACTGTGTAGCTTGTACTGAAATGTAACAATGGTGCTTCACGCTAAGCCAGCTAAACCAGAATAACACACACACCAACCCACAGAACTATACATAATATATTAAAGTTTGGCTAAATCCTAATGACCTGACAAAATCCTACCTTTCCTGCTCATGACAAATAGCGTTTCAGCCCCTTTGTCTATAAAACCTTGACAGGCGATTGTACTGTCAGTCTATCTGGTTCCGGTGTTATGTAAGATTGCATGGTTTTGCACAGAATGCTTTGACTTTTGAGTATCAAAAACAACAAAGAATAACAAGGTGATCTGGTGGGACATGTGGTGCACTGAGCAGAAGAATGCAGACCAAAACACAAATGCAAGAAAACTGGTAAAAGAAAATAGTGATGAGAGGAAGAAATGAGGAGGGAGGAAGACAGAGATTGACAGCTGGGGGTGGGGGGGGTTGTAATATAAGAGAAGAGAATTAGACAGCAGGGGAAAAGCCAGGGAGAGGCCTCTGAAATGAGGCCAACAGCTCCATCACAGACAGTTAACAGCACTCACACACGAGTCAGCTCGGTGTAGCAGCTTAGCAGGCCTCTCTCTCTCTGCTCAGCACATAGCCTCACTGAGGCTAGCTTTAGCGACACCATTGTTGTGTGGATTGTTTGTGCCAGCTGAAGTGGTTGCCCAGTGGGAGCATTATGCAAGGGACCAGCCTTTTGTGGATTAGCCTTCTGAACAGATGTGCTCCAGGCTAACGCTATTCACTGCAGAGGTTCAATAGCAGGACATGCAAACCACTCCAAATCCAGCCGCACAACAGAATGAGGTCAGCAGCAGAGGCAGGAAAGAGATGAGTGGCTTTAAGGTTGTGCTGAGTACTGAACACTTTTAAGTAATATTATGGAACTAATAAACATTGTATTATTTCTTGTTGCAATCATGCTGCTAGTTGTGAGGATGTTCGAGCATCTGATAGGCTGTTGTGATATCTGTCTAGATAGATAAAGCAGCAACTAATGCTGGATATCAAACCTTTGCTGCAGAATGAAAAGTGTCTCTATAACCAAGTATCCAAAACTCTCTGAAACCTTACTTATGCTTTGCTGTTTTAAATCATAGCTAAGCCAATTATAGACAATTTTGTAGTTTATTTAGGCAAAGCTCTTGTATGAAAGGAGAGTCACAAAGGAGATTCACAAAATTGGTATCAAAAAGTGGGAAAACTCAGGTATTACATTAGCTCTAATATCATTCGATGAAGCCAACCGTAAGCTGCAGTTACTCTAGTGGCCACAGATGTTGGTTGCAAGAAAACATCAGTATTAGAATACAAAGTCAATCATTGTTTTTTCTGTTATTTCACAAAAATGTACAGACCCAATATTTAAATTTCACTTTTTTTTATGTATGTCCACAGTAGGCTCACCGAATCACAGAATGATTCTCACAAATGAATGTTTTGTCAGGTGTTTGTGTGATAGACAGAAGTTACAGCCTGTCACAGCCATGTTGGCTGCCAGCAGCATAGACCACTTCAACTCAACCCAGGTTTCTTCTACTCTGCCCAGATTTGGATATTTGGACTCAAAAAGACTATAACTGTTTTTTCAGTATATGGTGACAGGGATGGGCACTGAAGCCAAATAACTGCCCCTCCTGACAACTGATAACAATTCAGAACCAGTCACTGACTAGAATGAGATTCAAGCTATGATTCTTGTTTGTTTTGCTTGGTACTGAATTATCCAATTCTAATGTCTTTGAAGATTAGTGCTTTGTCCTGATCATGTCCCTATGGTACTGAAACATGACCGCGTTCCTAACAGCCCTGCAGCCAGTCAGACCTATTTTAGTAGGTAACATGTTTCCTCTCACTCTCTATCTCTGAGTCACTCTCCTTGTTGTGAGGAGAAAAACATCTCTCTTTCAATTTTGCATGAACCATTCGACACACTGTAAGCTCATAAGCTCTTCCCTGAGAGGCATCCGCTGCACAGGCTAACCCATCAGATGTGTCAGAGAAAAAAAAGCTTATGATTTAAATGAACTGCAATCCATAAAGCCAACCACAACTGAGGGCTGCAGCAGAGGGGTTGTCTTTATATAAAATGCCCCAGTTCTCAAAGCTCTAATAATTTCTTTCCTGCGGATTTGGGAGACAGGGATTGGTCAAAGAGGCACAGGTTAAAGAGAGTTTGAAACATCAGTCCTTAAGTAAAACATTTCTTCATCTGAAGGGTGATATGACCCAGATTCAAGTTGGATAAGACAACTGTCATGTTACTTAAAGGTTTAGTTCCAACCCAGTTAGTAAAAATAGGAGGACAAGAAAAAGCTCTGCTCCCAAAAGACTGTGGACTTTGTTCAGGCTGGGCTTTGACTGGGCTTTCCCAGACACAGTCATTCTCACAAAAGAAGAATGATAGTTCAGGTCAGATTCCATTGTAAGGTGAAGCCATATCAAGTGTGGAGAAATTAAAATATCTGCCACTATATCTCAAGCACCTTGTCATTCATCAAGCAGTTTGCAAAGTGCTAACCATATACACAGTATACAGTGTCTTACACTGCATGTACTATTTACTGTATGTTTAATAGTTTAGTAGGAACGTACTGTAAGCAAAGAAGCACTGCCACTTCTGTCCTGCCTGAGTGTTCGTTTGGTTTTTACAGTATATTAGCACTAACATCTGTCACCCAGGGAACTGAATACCAAATCAAGAACAAAGCTGTTCCTTCAGAAAGGTCAATCAAGCATACATGAAGAGGTGCTCATTTCTGCTGGGGGGCCAAGGGAGCACGACTCATTAGGAGTAAGACAGTTACAAGTTATAAAGACCCAGTCATGAGCTACAAGATGAAACCTGCATTTTTCTGTTAATCCTCTGTTAATATCTAATGATATACACTATGATCCGAAAGAACATACAACACAGTCAGTGGTACATTGTGTACCTATAGCTCAATAAAAAAAAAGATTTGAAGCAGTGGAAGTTTGCATTCAGTACTACCTTTAAAGAGCAACCACAGACTGCTTGAAAAGGCACAGGAGTGTTATTTGTGCTGGAAACTGCCAGAACACAGTCTGGCATCTCTTAGTTCAGTGACTAACACATCCTCTGGGCACTAAGTAATGCTTTCATTGCCTGCAGCTAAACAACTGCTAGAATATTTAGTTGGGAAGCTGATACTGTTTTTTAATAAATACCCATCAACCAGCAATTATTTAGAAAGGTACTGGGGCATATTTATACAAACTAGAAAAAAATTATGCCTCATCACGATAACTTGAATGATTCGACATTAACATTCAAATTTTACACATAGTGGCCTGAAGTAGACAAAGATCATTTTTCATTTTTTTCAGTTGCTAGTATTCATTAATAGAGGTCAAAGGGGATATACATAAGCAATCTGCAGAACCACTTTTACCTTGTATTTATTGTATGGCTGAGCTAAGTCTCCTCTTATCATCTCCTATAGGCAACCACATGCAGAAAGGAGCACTGATAAACCAACTGTAGACTACCTGACCAGCACCAGACAGCAGACAGGAGTTGTTAAAGACTTAACCAGAGCTAAAAATAGGGTGATTTGTCAGGTGAGCACAAAACACCACCTGCAAATGAATGCTAAAGTTGCTCGGCATCTGCTGAATACTAAAGCAGGCAACTGTTTGCTAACAAAATAGGAATAACAAATTGAATTATTAAATCACAATCAGAGAGGCTTCATGTTGAGTGCATTCTTCAAAGCACTATGCAACATCTAATGAATACATCCCATACCTTTTGGTGATAACTCAATCAGAGCTGAAACAATTAGTCAGCAATTAGTCAGTAAATCAGACAGAAAATCAATTAGCAACTATTTTTGATAATCAACTAACCAATTTTTAGTTTATGACAACTTTCAAGCAAAACTGCAAAAGCTCTCTGGTTCCAGCTCAGTGTGTGGCCTTTATATCTTACAAATGAGCATTCAGAGAAATTGAGCAAAAGACTAAGTACAATGTAGTGGACATGATGATTCACTGACCCTTTTTTTAGACTTGTTCGGCTCAGACTCACAGGCCTGTCAGATTAGGGAAATCCAGCAAATAAAAAGTTGGAGAGCTCAGAGGATGAGGTAGCACCTGAGGAGACACTGCAAGCTGTCACTGTACTGTAACCATAATGGGCAGAGAGGACATGTTTGCTTTCATTTGGCAGCCAGCATCTGAGATCTGAGAATTCAGCCAGCCATTTGTGCTGATGATGTAAAGTGTGAGGGACACAGAAATTACCTATCCCCCATGGTCTGGGTTTCCATCACACATTGTTAACATAAAATCTAAAACCCAGCTGGGAGACTGAAATATTTATTGAGATGTGCAATACACAGGACAGAATGACCAACCTATTGATGATTTTGGTAGATACTCACTGGCACTAGAATTGTCCAAAGTCTGTCCAAAGAATGAGGAAAGTCACAGGGAAATTAGGATTAATAAGGTTTATCATCTTAACTCACTGTCACGTGCTGAGATGAATCAGATCCTTTGTATCTCCTCTCATAGTTAATGTGGTCACTGGATGACACAGTGGTCTTTGTTGTGTGATGTGACAATTCTGATATTTTTTACTGTCATCAAACCACTTCTACAACACCAAAAAAAAAAAAAAAAAAGAAAAGAAAAAAAAGACCAAAGTCATTTTTATTTTTACTTCCACTGTTAGCTCTGTGTGGGGTCACTTTGAGCATGTCAACTCATCCCAGTATTATTAATATGATATGATGTGGAGCAACCTTAGACCAGAGTGGGGATCAAAGGGAAAGTTCAGGTACTATATGAAAGGTCAAGGGATCACCAAAGTCATCAAGAGTCATCTTTTGGAGGCTATGAATATCCAGATAAAATCCCACGGCAATCTAGCTGGTAGTTGAGATATTTTGTTCTGGACTAAGGCGTTAGATGGACAGACAGATAGACAGGTTCTTCACTGTTCCACTAAATCACCTTTTTGACCCTGCAGGCATATCAGCAAACAATTGTGTTGTGAAGATATTTTTCAGTATCAGTGCACTTCTTCAAATTAAAAAAGGGATTTAGAATAGGAGGAATATGTGGATGAAGTATTGGGGACTTGTGATGTTGTGAAGGTGGCCTGTTTATGGACTTTTTAAGCAGAATCCACACAGGCCAAACTACCACACTGAAGATCAGAATTAAATGTCAAATTCCTGCCTCTTTTATGTCTCAAACAGACTGAAATTAATTTGGGCTCAGGTGTCTTTCATTGTTGCCTTCCCTGGAGAGAGATTTCCTACTCTTGAAGATGAGAACATTACATCAGCTAAGAGAGGTTAGAATATGAAAAGGCCTAGCTAAACCTGTGTAACAATAATGTTGGTGTGGCAGAAACATAGCAATGATTCCTTGCAAAGACCAGAGTGTCATTTTTTTCACCAACTCATACAGGAACCTGTGTCGCATCGACTCACAGGCCCACACAGTACATACAGCTCACTGAGACAATGTAATGAGAAATCAATCCACTGGTTTTGCAGCTGACAGCTCAGAGCAATCACTCCTGGGAAATCAGGGATTCCTTGGTAGGCAAGAGACCAAGACTGATGTCCTGCTGCCAGGGGTTAGGGTTGGCTTTGACGGCTCATGCAGGCTATGACACTTATAAGTGTGCAGACAAAGACAGACACAATATAAGAGTTGTTAACTATATACACACAGAGACAGAGATCTGAAAACTAAGAGACTATCAGTTTCAACAGCTAATTTCTTGATTACATCAGTGTGTGCTTATGTGTGTGCTCTGATAAGCACTGCTGTCTCCATGTCAGATGACATATTAACTGTGGTGGTGACACAGCCTTGAAAACAAGTGTCAAGCATACATACTGTGATCCTGTCAATAAATCAGGAAGCTAGCATTCTTTGTTAAACAATATCCTGTCCTGTTTACAATAATCAAGATGAACCCTCGCTCTGAGTAACCCCAAGGTCATCACGTAAGGTCAGTCTCCACCTGAATCAGTTAGATTTTCTGTGATTTTATAAAAACAGGAGTATAGTGAGCAGTGGTAAAAAGTACAAAATATCAAATTATTTAAAGCTGCACTTTTCTTATATTAAAAATGAATCAAATCTCTGTAAGTTACATGACAGGTGTGACATGTAATGACAAACCCCAAGAGAATTAGCACCAATCTCTGCAATTATCCTAGCTCTGTAAAGCTTTTTAGCCTCTTTTAGCTCATTGTTTTGGTCTTACAGAGGTAGTATAAAGTCGTTTCTTAGTTTCTGATTCTTAGTTTGCAGCTGTATTTGACGTGTCTCAGTCGCATCTGGTCGATACCTGATCTGCTTAATAATTTCAGTATTGATGCTGGATCAGTGCTTAGTATTGAATGGGTCAAAATTATAAGAGTTACCTACTTCTACTCTTATTTTTAGAAATAGAAATAAGTGCCTAAGTGTTAAGACAGCTAATATACACATTTCCCAAAATGCTGAACATTGCCAATGTTTGTAGAAGTTACTGTATTTAGCTGTACACCATGCTGAAAGATTACCTAGCTGATCATGTTTCATTGCAAAATGCCATTACTTACTGTATGAGAGAGAATCATACAAAAATTTAAAGTAATAGAGTACTTTTAGTTCGGTCAGTGTTTGCATGACTACACTCAAAACCAACTCAATACAATCCCATTAGATCTGGAATCCTTTCCACAGAAATTAAATGGGAGATTAAGCAGGACTGAACAGGAAACCCCTGGAGAGTGAAAGTTCACTGCAGTTGTAGGTGCATCATAACCAAAGCTATATTGCCTCACTGTGTGTACAGGCCTCACCTGCCTGCTCTCTCAACAGCTCATTGTCTGCTGTGGCTTAATCTGATTTATCGTTGAGGCTGGTCAGGACTTCATCATATAGAGCTGCTTTATAGTCCTCTCTATCTCTCTATGTGTCCCTCTCTCTTCTGCGCACATGAACACATGTGAACACACAGCAGTCACCAAACAATCATCCTCATCTACATCTAAACTGTATCATCCAAGCCATTACAGCCTGAGGGGAAAGTCAATTGAGTGGTATGGCATCAGAGAAGTGATAAACTGTTAAGAGACTGGGAGTCTGCGTTGGGCCGTGCTGACGGAGAGCTGTGGCACAGCTCAGTGCCCATTAATAGCTATAACTGTGGCAATTATTCAGATGGGTTGCATGTCGACTCTACCCACTGCAATGTCAGATGAACAAAAATGTGAAGAATCTTTACTGCAGAGCACCCCATCCCTCCCCCAGTGAGGACCTGCAAACCCATACGTGGGTGTAAGCAGCACCACAACAAGTCATTACAATTCCTTCTAAGCACACACAGAAGTAAGCTCACGCAACAGACACATTACAGCCATGTGAGGTGAGACAACATTACAGCCATGTGAGGTGAGACAACGTGGAATGATTCTCCATTTGTTAAGCCCCCTCACTTCTGCTCATTAATATATTCAGTGAAGCACAGGTTGGTCTGCAAGTCCTAGAAGATACTGATAAGGTCTGTTTAACGTAGTCTGTCTTTTCTCTGTTATTATGGATTTAGAGTGTAAAAAAGACTTTAGAAAGAATTATGTCTAAACATATGTTCTCGTTATAGAAGATCACCGAGCACTCTGTGGCATGCACATGGATTTTGGAAACATTGCTTTCTGCTCCATCTTGACATGATTTGAATGACATCATTTCTGCAGATTTGTCAGGTGCACATTCAGACTGCTCGTCTCCTGTTCTGCCACACCTCAAAGGTGTCCTATTGGATTCAGATCTGGTGACTGAGGAGGCCACTGAAGTTCACTGAACTCATTATCATGTTCATGAAACCAGTTTGAGACAACTTTTGTTTTGGGACATGGAGCAATATCTGATTGATTTTTGTTTGTTTGTTTGTTTGCTTGTTTTTTATTAAGGGGCCAAAAGTGCACCAAGAAAACATTCCCCAAACCGTTACACTGCCACCAGCAGCCAGGCCTGTTGACACAAGGCAGGTTGGATTCATACTGCTGAAGCCAAAGTCTGACCCTATCATCTGCTTCCTCAGCAGAAATCCAGATCCATCAGACCAGGCTATGTGTTTCCAGTCTTCAACTGTCCAGTTTTGGTGAGCCTGTTGCCACCGCAGCCTCAGATTTCTGCTCGTGGCTAACAGCAGTGGAACTCAAAGTAGCTGTCTCCTGTTGTAGCCCATCCACCTCAAGGCTGGATGTGTTGTTCATTCTGAGATGATTTTCTGAGTTACTGTAGCCTTTCTCTCATCTCCAACCAACCTCTCTCCTCTGACTTCTCTCATCAACAAGGTGCTGCTGCTCACTGGAAGTTTTTTTTTCCACACCATTCAAGCTAAACTCTTGAGATTGTATGTGAAAACCCCAGGAGATCAGCGGTTTCAGAAATACTTAAACCAGTCTGACACCAACAATCATGCCATGGTCAGAGTCACTGAGATCACATTTAACTGTGATAACTGTGTATGTCTTTGTGCACTTCACTCCTGCCACATGATTATTCATTCTGTTTATTCTTGATAGATGTACAGGTGTAAAGGTGTTCCTAATAAAGTGCACAGTGAGGCTGTGTCTGAAACTCCCTTCACTCACACCATCACAGTTCCCTAAATTACTAATAATAGTATTCTTTAAAAACATATTTTGTGCAAGGTCTTTTAACTAGCATTTTCTAGAGCTTTTAACTGGACAATCAACAATAAAAATCTATCCACTGAGAAGGAACGTGAGATGTGGTTGAAAGCTCCTGACTTAGCATCATAACTGAAAGTTTTTGCACTTACCAAAAGCATACTACGGTATGCTTAATTAAGTGTTTTTTGATTTGTTTTTTGGAAAGGTTGTGATTTGTAGGGGAAAATCCTATAGGCCAGATTGGTGCATATATTTGCATTTTTACAGACTGAAAAAAAGGTCTTTCTTCATCTGCAATCAGAACTAATGTTGTCGATTGTTTTGCGGTGAACAAATCTATTAGTCTTAGCGGTAAATCTGTTAGTATGTGATGCATATTTGTGCTCTCACTCACAAGCAACCCGAGAGGCAACAGTGTAAGCAGCATTAGCCACAAAACCCCTCATATTTTGACCAAAAAACTTCACTCAGGGTTTGCTTGCTAGCTTTTTCCAGAGCTTTTAACCTTTATTACAGTCTGCCTCATGCACTGAAGAACTCAAAAAACTCCAAGTTATTTATGTTACAGTTCTTGATACTTAAATTGTTTCAAATCATTTGCCCGCAGACTATCACAGTTAAATTTAATACAGCAGACAAAAGACACCAACATTAAGTAAAAATATCATAATTTTGCTGTTACCCTGTGCTACAAAGGCAGAGCTTGAATTCAACTTATTATAAATTACCTTATGAGATAATGTGTAATTGCTCTCTTTTTGTTGATAGCCTACACTGTACTTTACCACAGTAATTTCTTCAAAGGAGGAAAATCTAGGAGTGACCATCAGAGTACGGTCTAGACCTGCTCTATATGAAAAGTGCCTTGAGATAACTTCTGTTGTGATTCAGCGCTATATAAATAAAACTGAACTGAATTGAATATTTTGCTTGTTATGTGTTTCAGTGAAATGGCCCATTAAAAGACATATAGTCAAACATATAGTCTTAACACAAACCCAGGGCTGTCTTAGGAGAGGGTCTCTGTCATCCACGATGCATCATTCTGGTCAGTATAGAAACCACAGTGTGTTAAAGGCAGAACAATGGCACTCTGCTGTGCCACCGTCAGTGCTTGACGAACAAGGCTACTATTGACAGCTTCAGAACTATGTTAGCTCTGTATGGGAAGCTATGCTGCTGCAGAAATAGACCTACTCAGGTCCAGATGACTTCACAAGGAACAACCATAGGGGTACAGGAAATACTGTTACCAGTATGGACTTATTAAGGCTGCTACTAATATTCTTATAGATGCTAAATCTGTAATGCTAATGTTGCCATTTCCTTGAAATGTGTTATTTTGCATGCAACAACTGCTGTAAGCCAGATTCAGATCAATAAAGACTTGTCTATATATTAAATGTCCCATACACTCCACACATGAATTCAAGATAGCTAATGCAGCTGACTATTGATAGAAAATGACCTCAGTTTATCTGCAAATCTAATACTTAGCAGAGCCAGCTTCTGCATTCAGATCAATGCTAGAAAGCTTACCAGCTGCTTGGTTATCAGCAGCAGGGAGAACATGTGGGTGTGCTGCAGTGCAGCAGGGAGGCCTGACACATTACAAAACCACTGTTGCTATTTCTGGAGCCTGAGATGCTTATAAGTCAAGAGGTGTGCTGAGTATTATGGGTGTGGAGCCTGAATGCATGTCCAGCGGCTCTCATTAGCGGTAACCACAAATGACATCTGACATATGACATTCTTATTCCTTCTAAATGAGCAGCTGACTCGCTAGAGGCAATTAGGCAAGGTGAGGGAAATAATGTGTGGCATATTTGCTAAGTTCTGAAAAGTATCTTCTGCTGCTGACACAGAAGGTCACCATGAGCTGGACATGGAAGACAGATCTCTTACAGCTTAGCAGAACTTTTTTTCTTAATCATATGATGCTGAATTACAGCAAAACAAGTCAAATCTGTGTAATGAAAGGTTTCTGATAGTCTTGGAGGGTTAGTTACACTGAGACTGAATGATTTAATCATAATTATCTGGAGATACCAGAGTCCAGTCCCAAGGGAAGATATATAAACTCTAAGTCAAACCCTAATGTCCAAAACTTTGTGTTTCCAGTTTTTTTACAGTTGCCAAAAAAATGTAATGCAATCTAAAAAGCAAAAAGCCAGGAGGGGGTGTTAGCTAGCGTGTTCATTGTATCACATCATCATTGTATATCATGTGAAACACCAGAAGGGAGCAAAAATTGGTGTGTGTGTGTGTGAGAGAGAGAGAGAGAGAGAGAGAGAGAGAGATTAGAGTAGACAGCTGACGTGAGGCTCTTGTCGTCATAACAACACAGGATGGGGACAATTCTGTGATG
Source organism: Lates japonicus (assembly GCA_033238685.1). Lineage (NCBI taxonomy): Eukaryota > Metazoa > Chordata > Actinopteri > Centropomidae > Lates > Lates japonicus. Next base: position 2,416,052 of record BRZM01000001.1, read on the forward strand.
TCTGGGCCGTCAGCTACCTGTGCCGGGTCATTTTTCAAAAGAAAAGATCATTCAGACCCTCCTGTGCCACTACAGTCCCAAACTTATTATGAGGACAACTCAGACAAGGAATCAGCAGGTGATCTTGTTGAAAAAGGCAAAGACCTACCCTTTTTGAAAGTAATGACTCACACAGTTTACATGGCTGACACACTGCAATGAAAGGAACGTCACGTGGTGTATGTACTACTCTCGGCGTGGCCCTACATTTGCAGGGAAAACTAAGTTTGTCAACTCCACTGCAAAATTTCAAAACAGTACAGTAAAGTACAGCACAAAGCATAAACTACACATTGTTACTCCTGTCTAAACTGTCTATTTTTTACCAAGGCAATTATCAGTAATACAATTAAGATGGAAAAAACACAAAGGTGTTTGCATTGAATGTCATTTTAAGTGGTGCTTTTTCAGTAGGGAAGACCAGTTCTACTAGTGGAAAGAGTTCATCTGGAATCATGACATCTGAAAACAAAATGGCAATTCAGTTTGACCAGCACTCAATCTCAGCCTTGACAGCTTAACTGTGTAATGTAATTATTTAACCATGTGATGTAAATCGTCAGAAAATATTTTTTTATTGTGAGATAACGGTTTTAAAAACAAATAAAACATAATTTAAAAATCTGGCTTAATTTAGTCATTATGACAGGATAAAGGGTCTAGGTCGCAATAGCAATAGCAAGCAGATGCTGGGTAGGTAAGTAGGTAAGCCCATATTAAAGTGTGCAGTGTATATTATCTGAGCCCTGGAACATCTGTTATAATGTGATTAAATTCTGTATTTAAAATTCCACTGTTGCTTATTCTGAGGGATTCATCCAAAGACTGACCAAAGTCAAAATTCAACCCATGTTATTTGTCCTTGACATTTAGTAAAACTTTTACAAACACAACGTACTATGTTACTGGAAGAGAGGGGGAAAGTTTCAAGGGATCTGACCTGGCACGAACCACCCCCAGCATGAGTTACACTTACTGATGTAACACAGAGAAGATACAGAAATAATTTCAACAGCAGTGAGTCATGACAACAGCCATGATTCTAACTTATTCTGTCCCAGTTGTATGTAGTCATTTTAGAAAGCCAGATCTACACAGCTGTACTAATAAATGAAAATACTGTAAGCAAAGAGACGAGAGGGAACGCAATCCCAGCTGAGTTTTTTACTCATAAGAAAGAACATACACATTGGTCAAACTTATTGCAACCAACTTAACATCCAAATGTGAAGTGAAGTTTTATATTGCGAGCTATGAATACAAGTGGCTGTATTCACATCTTTTATTGAATATGCAAAACTGCTTTGTTGTTGTTGTTGTTTTTAGATTACTGCAAAGCATTCATTGTGTAAATGTAAATGGGAGAGTAAGCATGAGCTGATGAGGAGACCCCCCCTGAAATTGAAAGCTCACAGTAGCATTTTGGCCCAGTTATTAGCATAATACCAGCACTGCTCATGAGCCACTGATGGTCTGGGAGCTTTGCTGACTCTGCCCCTTGTCTTCACCTAAGACCATCTATACATTTATGAAAAACCTGAACATCAATATTTTCAGTTCAGGGGCAGTTCAGAGTAGCTTGTTCAAAAGATGCTATTTCATCAAATCACAATGAAACAGGGGCAAGTACCAGATTCATCCTCCAACAGCACTTTGATAACAAAAAATAATAATCTGCAAAGGCAAGATCCACCCCACGACTAGATGGTTCTTGTTTTCCATAATTCTGCCTCTTTAAACCTTTTCTGACTTTTTGAGGAATCTCACTGGACAAAGGCCTACACGGATAAATACTTGACTGGTTTGATCCAGTCTATTAACATTCTCCCTCTGTGCCCCCTGCCCCTCCCTCTTTGTCTTTCAGTCGAGCCCAGTGTGTCCCAGACTAAAGTAAGTCATCACTGCCACACCAGCTTCCACACTTTGACAGCTGAGTCCTGTGATGCGTGAAGGACCTGGATGCTGACTCCTCTCTCTTTCGCTCTCTCTCCCTCCCTCTCTCTATCACACATGCAGAACACAGGCTGCTTTCTTTGTGCACCATGTGCTCAACAACACCAGTCCTTGCTTACCTAGCTATGTAAAACACACCGATACACAAATTCACACGCACACACACATTGCAAAGACTTCACAACACCTTAGAATGTCACATATATGTTCACATATATACAGTATATATAGTAGAGGGTTACACAGACATTGATGGATTGACTCAATAATAACACACATTTTAAACAGGATGTGAAATCATACGTTGGTTCCCATAGAAGATATAGATGAAGGCCTAATGGCCAACATATTGCAGTTTTGGTGGCTTGTTCAACTCTAATAACTAACTCATGTTGACCTTTATTTGTTATACAGTATTTGCTGCTTTTTTCCCTTTTAGGGAGAGCTATGGAAATCAGAGTCTTTATTTTTTCAGATGTTTGCCTTCATCTAACAGATGACAGTAGAGACAGATAGGGGAGAGAGTGAGATGGATGACATGCAAAAATGATCCCCATTAGGAATCAAGCTGAGGATTTGCAGTTACATGGCATGTACCTTAGAACTCTAGGCCACAGTGATGCCTCTCAGCACAGTCTACTCCACTGGTTTATAGTTTTGGGAACCATTTTAACATTGAAGGACTGAGAGATTATGAAGACACTTATTGTGAAATCATTTTACCAGTGTCACACGTTACTGTCACCGGTGCTTTTCCACTGAAGTGATGTAACACAGATGCTGCACTGAAAACCCTCCAGCCCTGAAGACAGTCTGTTACATAGACAGAGCTGAGTTTTAGTTTTAAGACTGTCATCCTGTCTCTGATACCATGACATGTTTTGACCCATATTTGTCATACAAGCTATGCTCTGACAGTTGGAGTCAGACCAAAAGCTGGTGAGGAGTCATACACAGACATGATACCAGCCAGTGGTGGAGGTAGACGCCAAGGCGACAGGAACAGTCTGGGGTGAACTAACATTGAGCACAGTGGCCACAGTTGAAACAGGTCATGTAGGTCATGTAACACACTCTGACCCAGAAGGAATGCACCATACACAACAATTGCTGAACAGCTACAAAACTGTAGCACACACATTCAGAAATAAGTTTTGGTATTATTACAGTCTGAGTCATTAGGTCCAGTATAAAGCCTTATCAACATATTTTTGTACCATTCATGTGTGTGGGCAGCCGGCTAGCTCAGCCAGAGAAAACTCATGCTCATCTGCTACTGGCCCAAAAATCTGGAATTCTGAAGAACATTTTCAATTCAATGCTCTGTTAGCACCTTTTTTTTTTAAAGTTTTTTTTTTTGTTGTTGTTGTTGTTGTTGCCTATTCAGAGGACAGTGAGAGAGACAGGAAACAGGGAGAGAGCAGGGGAATGACATGCAGCAAGGGTCCGGCCGGATCGGGAGTCGAACCGGGGCCCGCCTGCTCAGACCCACATGGCACGCACCCTAACCATTCAGCTATGGGGACACCCTCTGTTAGCACCTTTTAATGGAATGAATGGGACATCCATGCTATAAGCCTACAGACACAGCCCAGAAGTTACTCATGGTAAGGTTAGCTTCTGTTAACTGAAGTTAAGAGCACAAACAACAGGGACTGAGAGCAAAGAAGAACAAATATACATCAACCTAAGAACCAGCTGCAAAACTACATCCAGATCTAGCGCAGAAATGTTATTGATTCTAGGAAACGAAAGAATTCTTGGACAAACCTACTTTTTATCATGAACAACACAAAAAAGAATTAAAATCAAATGTTATTGAGTGAGTAGCTGTCCAGTTCATATAGTTCCCACAGCTGTTGACAACAGTTACAATGTTCATCTACAAAATGAAACTGTTGTATGCTACAGAGATTTAGAGAAGGGATTTCTGGCACAACTTCTCCTAGTTTCAAGGTTTATGGAGAAGGAAAACAGGCTGAAGACGAGGTCAAAACTCACTCGATTAATCAGTTAATAATTTAGTCTGTAAAATGTCAAAAAATAGGAAAAGCCTAAAGAGTTTTGTCTGACCAACAATCCAAAACCCAAGGATATTTCATTCACTGCCACAAATGATGAAAAAAAGCAGCAAATTCTTATATTTTACAAGGTAGAAATAGCAAATGTTTGGAGTTTTTGCTTTCAAAATGACCAATTTATTATTACTATTGTTAACAGATTATAATGTAGTTGTTGCCTCATTTTCTTTCAATTGACTTGTTAGAGCTTGTGTGGAGCCAGATATCCAACAAAGACATACAAATGATTTGGATTTTTTCACTCAAGTATTGTGCTTGGGGTACCAACCGTCAACTACAACAGTTCATGTCTAGATGAGGACCTTAGTTGCACGTCTTACCCATTTCTCTCTTCCCTCATTTCCTGTCGGATCTCCACTTACTTGTTCTTTGCAACGCCTCCGCATTGTCCATGCGACAGGCAAAAAACTGCTCTCTCACTTTAACAGCCACTTTGCTTAGGTAATGGCACACAGACCAGTATCACAGTCACGTGTGTCCAACCAAATCTAATAGCTGTCCTCGCAGACATCAGTGGAAGGAAAGTACAGACATAATATCTGTCACAATTTTCTATAAGGTGCAACACGTCTGATGCTCATACTTAAAGTATGCATGATTAAACCGACTCCCAAAAGTTAACTAGGGTGACTTGACTCAATGGTGTGCAGTGTTTACATCAAGTCAAGCAAAATTCATTCCACTTCTATTCCTGAACACAGTGACAAAGCAGGCCTGATGCTCTGAGAGGCTTTGTAAACACAATGATCAAAACTGTGAGAACACTGGCCAACAATTAAAAGAGCCTCATTTAATTTTAACTGAACATATTTTCATTAGGTTCTTTCTTTGAGATTTTGATTTCTTCTTCAAGACAGACCTTTGATGGCAAGAACAATATCCACTAACTATACACTGCATGTTCTTGCAACATGTGCAAGCACAAGAAATTTTAATTCTGAAGTGCTCAAGAGTTTGTTCAAAATAAGTAACAGCAACCACTGACAAACTAAGCAGCCCTGTTGTTGTGGTGGATGCATTTAAAGCAAATTTAGGATGGACGCGAACCACTGATGTACAACACATTTACCCTGGTACTTTACTGATTCTGTGCATACACTGTACATAATGCATATATTTCTCTTCATGTTAGGGATGTTGATAACAGAAGACAAGAATAGTTATCAGTGGTGCAGAGTATGGATCCAGTTCAGCAGTACAAAGCATACATATCTAGTTACCCATTTCAGCACACTGTTGGCATATCATCAAATAGACTTTAAGGGTCTGCCATGTTATGTAAACAGGATGGCTTTAGCCTGAGATAGTCATTAAATGGGACTGAGTATTTGGGAGTTGCTGCTGCCATACTGAAGTAATTGGACCTATCCCCAGCCTATATTTTTTGCCCCGCTAGGTCAGCGCAACACACTGGATTAGAACCATTTCTCTCCCTGAATTACTGCACTGCTACCTAGATACTATATGCTGCACTGCAATTTTTGTGTTTAGAAGGTCTATAACATAAGGTTCAACGTATGTCCAGTTTTGAAGGATGATACCACAGTTCTAGAATTAAAGTGACTACATTCAGTTGAAGTTTTGTCAAGATAACACATATGAATGTTTTACAAACACCACAAAAAATCCCCCTGACCTTTATCTGGAGTGAATTTTGAAAAATTTACACAGGTAACAAAAACGTTGGACCACAAATGTACCTGCAGGTACCACCCATGAGCCCAATGACAGGGTAGTTCATCATCATAGCTGTGGACCACTGTCAGTGATGGAAAGCAACTAAGAACATTTACTCAAGTACTGTACTTAGGTACAATGTTGGGATACTTGTACTGTAAGTATTTAAATTGTATGCAACCTTATACTTCTACTTCACTACATTTCAGAAGGACATATTGTACCTCTACTACACTACATTCACATAACAGGCTCTACATTTTAAATACGTGATTCGTTCATAAAATATTATGTATTGTTATAGACTCAACTACCCAACAGTATATAAAGTGAATTAAGGTGCACAGGAAGATGTGCGTTCATGTTTGTTAGATATTAGGAAGTCTGTGGCTCTTGTGTTGTATAGCAGTTGCTGTCTGATCTGCCAATCATACAACACTGACATTGTTGCTTCATGCAAGATTTGATTGGCTGTATCCAAATAAGGTCTTTATATAAATGAATACCTACCTGTATTCTGTCAAATTGATGCAACACAAGGGGGTGCCATCATGAAGCCAAAAAATATAAATTACATTTATTTCATATTAACTGAAATAAATTATCTGTGTACTTCTTCCACCACTGGCCACTGTGTCTAATAAATATCAGTCCTTTCTATAAATCTCCTGGAAGATACAAGACTAAGTATACCCCAAAACAACCAAGTGACAATTAACATGACAATTAAAATCAAGGTTTTGCCAGTACTTATTGTGATACCTCTAGTGTCTGCCAGCAGACAGACAGATGGATGCCTGACCAACAATGCCATTCTTAGGTCCAACTGCTGGTGCAGGCAAAAAATACTCCATTGCAAACTAAATGGGCCTAGTGTTTTAAAATAAATTTCTCTAAGTTGTCACATTCAATACGTATATGTCATAATGTCGACAGCTGTGATCAATATCCTTCCATAAACAACAAATATCAGACTTCTCCTTTAATATCACAGAGGAAATAATTGGTCTCTGGCACAGCGCTGCCTGTGGCACCACACATCGTACTGTAGCTGTAGCTGCTGAATAATGGACAAGTAACATTAAAGAGACCAGAGGTGTTAAACTAGGAAGCTGTGTGACATTATGCCCCTAAACAAGGCAGCTGTTCTTGCCTGGAAGCTACTACAGTTTGCACTGTGCTGTTGTTGGAAGCCTGTGTATTTACATCCTCAGGGGCTTGGTCACAGTTTCAGTGCAGTGATTAATTCCTGGATGCTAGAACATTACATAACACTATTGTTACAGATGCAGCTGATGTACTGGTTCCACTTTATGTGCTGCATGTAACAGTAAATTAATGCTGCACTGCTGCACTGATGTGATGCAGATTCTGTCTATAAGACACCATTAACCTCAATTGATTTTATTCTATTTTAGTGTCTCATTGTTAAGAGATGCTTTAAGTGCTAGTGATTCTGGGCAAAAACTCTGATATGTGAGAATGGTCAAATCTGTATTTGAATTGAATATTAGAAAAAAAACAGCTGTTGGTATCTTTTATCAAAAACTACCTGTATAATAGCGATTATTGTTATCAGCCATTATCAACAATAGCTATCATGGAGGCAATGAAGGCTTGGTGCCTTTGTCAGTAACTTCTGTGACTCTTTAACATCTCAGCCACAAATTCCATCCATCTCTGTTTAAGCAGCACTTGAACATTGTTCAGTCAGTGTCACGTTTGAAGAGACTGAAGTAAAAGCTAAAGATTTTGTTACATATGCCTCGATTGCAATGGGAAAAGACTCAATCACCTTTTCAGCGGGTTTACCTAAATTTAAAAACCTGTGAGAAAGTATAGTGTAGAAAGGGTAACATTTCAAAGTCTTGGGCTTCTTTCTTGACTTGAGCTATAGTGAGCAAGCAGCTAGTTGAGCATCTTGCTATATTGTACCACTGAATACGTGCTTGTTGGTTTTCTTGTTCAAATTATATGCATCTCTTTTTTTGTTTTTTGGTCATTGTCTGGTATACACCCCTAATTTAGAAGAGGCAACCTATTGCCATGAGGATTGGCTCCACTCAGCCACTGTGTCACCAATAGTAGTTGGGAGTTCATAAATAAGCACACCCTCTCTCTGGCCCCCTCTTGATTTCTTAGACACTAGTGTACACTGTTGGCACTTGCATCATAGATCCCATAGTGGATCTGTGTGGGTGACAGAGAACCAAGACAAGAAAAGGCAAAGTCAAAATGAACAGCATGAGTGTGTAACTGCCACCCAAAACGGCATCAAAAAGCCACCTGTTTCCTCGAACAGTGAGAGAATGTAAATGAATGCAGGGACTATGAAAGGAAGAAAAAAATCATTATCATGAGGGTCAGGGGTTTTTTATGTTACTCCTTGTAGTCTCCTCTGACTCCTCTCTGTTTCTCTGTGTGCTTTTCTGATACAACTGACAAAAGGCAGCATTGTCTAACTTCAGTTTCCACTGAAGAATAACTTTCTTTCTTTCTTCTGAAACTTTGCAGTCACCTGGAGTTTCTTTGAATAAGGTCAACTGCTAGACTTAATGACAAATTGTGTCTCAATTTCATAGTTGTTACCATCCTTTCCATAGGTTATGATATCACTGAGCTCACCATAGTCATTGCTGAAATCTGGGAACATGGCGATAATACTACAACAAAGTCTGACTGGGCAGTCAGACGATCAGACAGGTTGTAAACAAATCAAAAAGTTTATTCAGTTTATCCAAACTTAACACTTTATTTGGAGGTAGAACTGAAGGTGAGCACAGACAAAATGTCATTGATAATCCTTCTACAGTAAGTAGAGGACATCAAAGCTGAAGCAGGAACTAGGTCTGTAAACTGTGATGGATGTTTACAATGGACAGTATGGGTGATTATTTTACTGTTTGTGTTTGCTTTCTTGTCCAAATACATTTGGGCTATTTGAAACATGTCTGATAATCTGACTTCTCATGGAAAGAACATTGTAGTTAGTTAATTGAAAAGATAACTAAAACTACAAAAATAAGACCTAAGTTGTATGAAACCAAAAACCCTGTAATGGATTACTCAGCAATAGTAGTCTTGCATTTCCGTAAAGTTAGGTGACTTGCAAGATACATGTTAAAGACTGAATGCTAAAATTGAAGAAACAGAGGCTGACATCCTGCCTCTTAGGTCTCAGTATGGGTCAGACTCCAAACATTCAATTCAATTCAATTCAATTTTATTTATATAGCGCCATATCACAACAAAAGTCATCTCAAGGCACTTTTCATATAGAGCAGGTCTCGACCATACTCTTAAAATAGGTATTTACAGAGAGAAACCCAACAAATCCCACCATGAGCAGCACTAGGCTTACAGTGGCAAGGAAAACTTCCTTTAAGAGGCAGAAACCCCGAGCAGAACTGACTCAGGTGGCGGCCATCTGCCCCGACCAACATTAGAGATTAGAGCCTATCCCTGTATACAAAGCAACTGAATAGTACTATCGATCTACATGTTGCTTGTGTCTTTTTAACTCATTCCAGTGTTTTCTGTTAGTGTAATAAACTCCATAATATTACCAGTTCTAGACAGCTGTTTTGAAAGTGATGGTCAGGCTTTAAAACTACTGGTATAATATCTCTTTGGTAATCAAAGGCGCTTCTAATGTACCAACTTAACTTTACTGGCATGTAAGTCACAGGAACATTTACCAATATGCCATTTAGGGTAGAATGAGTACCGGTATATATTAACAGTTCATTAGCTGTCTTCAACTGAGAGCTGCATTAGCTATGTTTGTGGTTAACTAATTTACACAGATAATTCTGTAATCATGTATTTTATGATGGCTATATACAATACTGAAAAGGAAGAAAACGAGCAGAGAAGTATTAATTTGTTGAACTGTTCACGACTGTATCAATAAAAGACATAAAATCATGTTTGACAGTGGACTATAGCCATCACTACTACTTTGCTGTTGGAGCACATGGACTGTTTTTGGGGCTTACTTATCATACAAAAGAAGAAACAGGATATGGTTCAATATCACTGAAGTAATGTATTACACGACACAGCTTCTGGTGGAGAAACTATGGAGAGCGACACTGGTAATAAAATATTCAAGACTTTGACTTTCCATTACTTCAATTATTATTTATGGGACATTATAAACACTGATCCATTGTGAATTGTGTTTGAAGATATAGAAGGAAACCAGTTTCAAAACAGTTCTCCAAGGTTTGATATTTGAGTCTGACAAATCCTGACTATATGCACTTCCTGTGAGCATACTAAATACTGGTCAGGCAAAAATCCACATTACTTTGAAAAATTGTACTGACAGTTGTGATAAAAAAAGTGCACATTTTATTTTGTGTTGTAATGGAATAAATGAATCCACAAATTGACAGAAGGCAATCACATTATATCTTTGAGTTGAGGCATCCTAGATTACATCAGTGAAGGCAACTTAAAACCAGTAATGAGTATTCTGAAATTGATTTTCAAAGTAGAAGCTTCATCTCGGCTCAAAGCCAGAGCTGATGAGTTCATGTAATCCTGTTGTTTGCTAGTATGAATGAACCAAGTGTGTTCCTTTATTACAATGCATTGTATAGTACAATGACAATCAAAGGTCATGATTTAACAGGACTGTTACACAATCATTTTTCTGCTTTGTGTCTTGAGCTGGTACCACCCATACCACACACCTCTATGCTAATCAACGGCACACACACACACACAGAAGCATCAAACAAGTAACTACCCTTATCACCGATTGCCACAATGCAAGCAGTTCAGCTAAGACTAATCTCCTGAGGCTGCGTGTTGCGTCCAAATACCCATTTATAATTGGAGTATTATCTGATGTGATCAGTGATTGTAGGATGGAAACTCTTCCGTCATTGGTTCGCCTTTGATGGCAAGAATGCTCACCATCAAGTCTTCAAGCAATGACAGAGGCCACTCTTCAGTAAGCTTTCAAGTTAAGTAATAAGTAAGAACTGCTACAACACAAGAGCCTTTAGCCTTGACCTGAGCTGTTAGACAAAGCTTTTGTATTTGAGAAGAATGTGTGTACATGCTGTATATCGAAGTTGTATGTATGTGGTGTGTAATTATTCGATATTGGGCAATAAGAGCAGCATAGCATTACAATAGTCAAATGTGGAGGAAAAGGATGACGCCACCACATTAGAAGCTTAGAGGACACGACGCAAAGAGACTACTACAGTCAGCTGTAGACATCGAAGGCAGCCCATTGAGTCTGTTGGTCCTGAAGCTAACCAGCGTTTAACCACTTACAGACCGGGACTAGAGCTCTATAATGGTCCCTGATGGGCCCACCCGTGCAGCAGAAACCAGAGAGCTGGAGTTGAAGATATGCAATTGACACGCAGTCACATCCACTAACAAGAGGAAAATGGAAGCAGGATGCATCATTATGTAGCATTGGTGCATCAATGACTGTACCGGTAGACTGAGATGTTCAGCTGTGTATTATCCATAAAGTGTTATTAATAAGTCAGTGAATGAACAGCAAAAACTGACACACAGGAAAGAAACCTCCAAATTCAGACACACAGGCCACAGTCCTACATAGGTCTGGCAACAGTTAAACAGTGTGGGATCACAGAGGATGACCTTGACCTATGAGCATGGCCACCACAGCCCCAAATGCCCCAAACCAGATATAGCCTCTGAGATGGGTTATTCAGCTCTGTATTCACCTCCCAGTGCTGTGCAGAGCAGGCCAAGGACAGAGGCTGAATGTCATGCGGTCACTTTAGGCAAAGTTATTTCAGTAAGTAACTGAGCCTCTACCACCAGCCCAGCATCAGAGGAATAACAGCAATTAACATACATGTCATTGAGACAACAATTATGGGAGTATTGAAGGAGGAGTGACCAGGCTGGTATTGGGAAAATGGAATGTTTCCAGACAGGATACCAGCCTTATTATTTTGAACAAGTAGGAACACAAGACAAAAGAGCTTTATCAAGTCATATGAGCTTTCCTTAATATTCCACAATAGATGGCACTTGGCCACAAAATACAGAATATATGTAGATTAGATAGACACAGCTAATCTTGTTGTTGTAGATGAAAAACAATAACTATAAAATTGCAGGTTTCTCGATTGATAAGGAAAATATTAGGCTAAATGAATGAAATGAGATACAATGGCAACCCAGCCCATAACAAGGCTAACAGTTGCTAATTCTAAATACTATTATATCTACGGCCCCAGCCAGTTACCAGTCGCAGCAAACTAGAGCTGCAGCAAATTCAAACAGAGTTTTTGCTATTATCATACAAACCTGAAAACCGCCTTGACCCATTAAAATGGTCTTCGACAGTTTAGTAGCTGACTTCCAGAAGTGGGACAAAAAACATGGTCAAAATTGGAGGCAGAGGCTAGGTATTTAATTTTGTCCTGGTATGGATCAAACCCCAAAACACTGATCCTACATTTCCATAATGTAACTTGTTAGTTTTGATAAACTGGTAAACATCCAGGTCTTTCTCTAAACTTCATGCCTTATTGTTGCAGTAAATTGGTATTAATGTGTAAATTGCCCTGTAAGGCTTTCATAACACATACACAACTTCATAGATTGCCTTTTTCTCTCTAATATAGGGAGAGAAAGATGGAAGAAGAAAGAACACTTTGTATTTATACCTTGTTCCTTGAGGCTCTCCTTCAGAAATGAGCACAGCCACTCAAGCAAGAAATTTCTGAAACCTCCCAACACACACACACAAACACACATATCTATATATATATATACACATTATGTTGTCATTGTCATTATATATATATATATATATATATATGTATGTATGTATGTATGTATGTGCACTGGTTTGACTGCCATGTGTACAATTTGGGGTGCACAGGAAGGCTTGAGGTCAATCTTAATATTGACATTTTTTTGTATTAAAGCATCATTGCTCGCCTTGTCACACCAATTTAAACCATTTTATGGTACTAAAAATAAAAGTTCTGACAGAAATGTACTCTTGTCAGGATGGATTAGTTCTGAAACAGCATTTAGACCATTAGAGTCAATTTAGGTTAAAGGATTCCAATATAACCGTGTAACAGTGTTCTAATGTGCAATCAACCCATTATACCCATTACGCCAGAGGTAGATACCACTCACACTACAACACATCTGCATTTCAGACCAGCACTAGCCTGACATAATGGTTAACCACACCACCATAACAACGCCATTGACACATAATAAACATGCATGCACACTAACACTATAATGTGACTCAAGGTAGTAGCCTGAGTGGACTTTCAAACAGACAGCCTTCCAGGCTACAACACAAGGAAGGAACAGCCAGGAGCAGACACTGTTACAAGCAGCAAAAGCAGCAGGTCAGATGCACACAATCCCTGCCTGCAATGCGACACGATGAGCTATATGAATCAATCACACATGCTAAACATGGAGGCAGATAGATTTCCCACACACACATACACACACACACAGACACAAACAAGAATTCAGGCAAGAACACACTCGCCAAAATCCATTGTCTCAAGGTTTGGTGTGGAAAAAAGATGGATTGATGAAAAAATGGACAGATGGACGGAAGGATGCAGAGATAGATAGCTCACCGGTTTTCCTTCTTCTTTTCTCTCCACCTCTTTCAGCACATTATCCAGGCTAAGTGTGCGTGTGTGTATGTGTACATGTGTGTGTGTGTATGTGTATGTGTGTATGTGTGGTGAGCCGGCGAGGATACACACTGCTACATCCCCTCCTCTCCCTCTCTCTGACGATCCCTCCCTCTTTCTTTCTCCTCCCTGGGATTTATTTAATTATTTCCTCCCTCCCTCCCTCCCTCTCTCTCACTCGCTCTTTCTTCCTCTCTCTCTCATCACAGCTGATAGAGTCGCCTTGCTTCACTCAAGGCTGTTTAATTCTCTCTCTCTCTGCCTGTTTCTCCCCTCTGCTTCTAGAACTTGTTATCCTCGATGAAGTCGTATCTCTCTGGTTTTTTGCCGTGGCAGACAGAGCCAAAAATAGAAGAATGAAGGAAAATAAATGGAGTCCCTGCCTTGTATATTAAGAGCCGATATCTACACGGTACAATGCTCCCTCTCTCTCCTGCCTCACTGTGTCCCTCACCCGCCTCTGTGTCTTGTGTGATGCAGCAGTGCTGTAGGCTCCTCCCTGGAGAGACAACGGTGCCACACAGCTGAGAGAAAGAGAGGGGGATGCTAGGAAAAAGTGGCAGTGGTGATATATAGGAAGCTGGGCGGGGCCTGGTGCTGGTGATGGGGTGGAGGTGGGGGTTCTGCCAGAGAATCCAGTGCAAGGCAAGGCAGCCTCCATCCACCGAGCACATCGTCCAGGATTTCAACACTTCCATCTCCTCCCTCCCTCTCCATCAGGTTTCCTCATGAGGTCTGTTCACCACTACACACACACACACACACACACACAAAAAAAATCACACCAGTCTGAAAAGCTGCTTCAAGGGCTGACTTGTCTACTGTTATCGGTTCTACTTTGATCAGGACTTATATAACCCTGTCAGCTAAATCATAGTTTTATAAATCAATAAACATTTTCATTTATTTTGGTTGCATAATTTACCATTAAATAAAATTGTTGACTGGATTATCTAGAGTGGATGGAGTATGGAGTTTAGATTGCCGTCACCAGGCCTAGTGGCAGGACACAATTGACTTCAGGACAGAATAATTCCAGAAATCATCTCCAGACACCCTGAATAAACAAGATATGTCCCTCTGCAGACAGAGTGTAATCGGTGACTGTGATGGCTGAGCAACAGAGGAAGTGATGAGTCGATGGAAAAGCTGGGTCATCAGTTTGCTTTTTAGAAAGGTGTTGTTCATACTACTTTCCATGCCTCCACGAAATGTGGCAAGACACCATGTCGTTGACTTAACCTTTCCCTCTAGCATCACCATGACACTTGATTCTAGTAAAACACCACCAACCATTGGGTGAGCTGTTATGGAAAATTGATATATCGTACAAATGCCAAGCATGAATTGTAAGAATCACAGATCCTCTGACTTTTATCTGGTCAACAGCAGGTGAAATGTCAATTTATGACAATGACATTCCCATCAGCCCAAATGTAACTATTGGTGTTTAGTTAATTAGCAAATGTTATAAATATTTATACTCAGTTTTAACATTATCAGTGTGATGCGTTAGTGTTAATTTTATCAATGCAAATCCTGTTGTAAAGAGGTGGTAATAGACCCCTGCCTCTCGTTAGACTTGCTTCACCACAATCAATATCAAAATCAATGAATTTATCATCATTTTGTGTCATTGTTGACTGATGCATTTGAAAGAATTCCGAATTTTACACAGTAATGCATGGCTATGGACACATTTTTTTAATGCCTCTGAGCAGTGAGGACATTATATAGAACATAAAGTGTCACACTTAAAATGGCAAAAACAAACAAAAACATTAATTCATATAGAAGTGGACGCAAGAATAGATTTAAGGGAGAAATAGATGTTATTAATTGTACTTGTGGTTTTTAATGAGCACACAGCACACACCACACCCACCTCCACACACACACATACACACACAGGCAAGTATATGTACCTAGAGGATGGAAAAGTAATGGAATAGCCTGCAAATGGGGATATGATGGTACAACTTATCTCATACCTACTCAAACATATTGCAAAAAGCCGCTGAATTAAATATGCGTTGAGAGACTGTACACCCAATATTATTGAACAGGTCTTTTCACTTTTGATTTTTAAGCGGTACTAAATACAAATTTATTCTTCTCTCGTTATGCACTTATCAAATATTATACAATTGTTAAGATCAGACCGATAAGGACTGTGGGCTAGACTCACGGGCTGCCTTATGTGGCCTGAATAACAAAATAAAATACAGTGATTTAATGATAATTTAATATAATATTTTTGACTTGTTTAATGTGTATGCACTACAATGACATGGAATAGCACATAACTATACTCATCATGAATATCAAAAAGGTCTGTGCTCCAAAGACCCAATCACTTCACAGCAGCAACCATCCAGGCATCCAAACCATCATTGTCCCTGTTACTCCAGTATATTTGCCAAAACCAAATACTGCGCTCACCTCCACTGCAATGGTGTGAGAGCAAGTCTCAGCAGAAGAAAACCAAACTAGACATTGCAACTAACGTTTTGTTTTTGGTGATTTGGTGAATAGATCCTTTAATGCTCAGTATTTCACAAAATAACTGCCTGATTCCAGTGCAGCACTGGCCTTGAAAAACAGATGCATCTTCTAAAATGAATGAGTAAATAAATGTTATCCTCCTACTCTCCTTATCTCATTCTTCTTCTCTCCTCCTCCTCTTAAGCTTCTATCATTCCCTCTCTTCCACTCATGTAAATCAACAGCAAGCAACTGAGGTTTAAACAGCAGGAAGCCACAATCATTACTGTTACATGTACAATATTAGATATTATCCACAGGGCGCAACCAGCAATGCTTTACGCAACACATAGACACTAACTTAGTGTGTGTGTTTGACACTACACAAGCGTAACCTTCATTACTTACCTACAGAAATTACAGTCACATTCTCAAAGCCTTCATAATAGTAAACCAGTGGTCTAAAGGTAACCACAGGATTGCCTCCCATCAAATACAAACACACAACACACACGAGTCCATGTTGCTGAAACATGCTGGGTCAGCAGCAGTCAGACAGTCGAGCAAAATTATGGGAGTACATGAGAGAGAGAAAGAGGGAGAGAGAGACAGAGCAGCAGTACCTACAGTGACTCACAACAATCACAACATTAACACAACAGCAACTGATCTGATGCTAAAGTTTAAGTACAATATATAGGGTGTTACAGCATGCCATGTATAAATAGCAGCAAAATGCCAAAAAAAAAAATCTATTGAAATTGTAGCATCATACATTTCACACAGATTTACAATTCCCAGATTGAAGACCCAGTATTGAATTGAGAGTCACCTAATGACCTGACTGCCAGTGGGAGTAGCTAACAATCAAAAATGTCAATCAAAGATAGGTTTACTATTACAGGCCAAACTACCATGAGATTTGTTGTGGATGTTCATGAGGAAGAACCTAATGTTATGATCTCTACCTTTACCACTGATCCAAATCCATCAGGCCAAAACTTCTCTTATACAAAATGAAATAATGTATATAACACTTTGCCATGGATGGTTTCAACTTCTATTAGATTTAAATATTTTCAGTCAACACTCGGGAGCAAAGTCATGCTCCCAGAGGATGCATTTGGCTACTTTAAACTAGATAGAACCCTTGCCTAAAAAAAAAAAGTACAACAAAGTTCATTACTGCACCAGGAAGTTAGGTTTGTGTTAGTTATATTGTTAGCCTCTGTTAGCTGGTCGCTAACAGAGGAAAAAACTTCACGCAATAATAACAGCAATATTCCATAATCGACTTGTGCCTCACAAATTTAACTTGACAAATGGATAAAATTGATAAATTAAACCATTACTCTTTGTGGGAGCATGTTATACCCTGATAGGAGTAGCAATTGTATTATATAAAATGGATGTTCCATCACAGCTAACTTTAAAAACCTCTGGCTCTATTACCTCAAAGGTCACTGCAATGCTGACTTGCACGTCAACTATTTCCAAAGTTCACCAAAGTTGAAGACTTAGCACTGAATACACTAAACTGCAGCAATTCCTTCATGTTACTGTCCTTGGGGACAACCGTCCAATCGCACGAAGATATCGGATACTCCAATAGCACTGCTGCGAAATTGGCTGAGCACAGTCATGCCCAAGAGCCTCGAACCCTTTGATTTTAGCCGACTACATGTCCTTTCCTAACCAAGCCATTTGAATGTGGCAGTGTCAAGAGAATTTCAAGTCATGTAATTAAAGAAGCATGAATAGTCTGATTTCCACTAGATGTGATGGCAAACTACCCGCAAGAATACCAGGCACAAATCCTAGCAAATATCTGCAAGTTAAAATTTTACAGGCCATATGCACAAATTGATAAGTACAAAATGAGTTTCTAAAGCATGCAATGCCAAATTTTAGAATGAAGTTAAGTTTTGAGGATGTTGTGTTCTTAGATTTAAAAGAGCAAGTACTTGTTGTTGGTTGTCTCCAAAACTGCTTGCCCTCCTTTTAGTTAGAAATAGCAAATTTTAAATTTTAGAATGGCTTCATCTGCCTTGGATTATACCTCAAACTATATATTCCATGGCAAATGTTAATCTTTAATCATCACTGACTGAGGGTTGCTGGAGCACGTGAGCCCCAGAGCTGCTGGAAGTTATCTGCATCTACTGATGAGTCCAGCAGTCTTATATTTTGCCCACCTCCACTTTGTCGTTAAAGAGTTGAGTTTCTAAAGAGTGTTCTTAACCTAGTTTAACAGTGCTATTTAAAAGGCATAGAATTCATGTATCTATGACCACATAAAATTAGCGTCTCGCTGTAATTGGAGACCTGGAGGGGAGAAAGAGTGAAAGCAGAGATGATTTAACACTATCTTCTCCGGGCAGGGTATGCCAGGCCGCCTCCGGGATACTTTGTGGAAGACTGTAAGAGACAGACAACAAAGGAAACTGACTGTTTCGATCTGTTATTTTTTCTTCTTCTGTCACTAAGCAGGAAGTATGAGAAAAGATGTACAGGACACGGTACGGAGTTAATTTGAGGACCTTATAAAAGCAAAGTCCCAAGAAAGAAATCACTTAATACAGAAACTAACAGACAAAATAAGTTCTAAAATACAACACAGTAGTTTTGTTCACTATACAGCTCAAGGGCCTGATCTGGTACCAGATATACAATCCACGGATGAGTACCTTGAATTTACATGAATTCAAAGTCATGCAAACTCTTTATACTTTAAATGTCCTTACCAAAGGTCTACTTAAAGTCAAGTCATTCACTCAAGAATATTACAGTAACTGAAAAATCTGTACACACGGAAATCCATAACAGTTGTTTGTGCTTGTCAGGCCTTAATGTTAAGGCACGTCTTGCTGTAAATTCTCCCAACAATTAAACATAATAATTAGACAGTCCAGATTATCCCAATATTTGCCTCACCTGAAGATTGAAATGATTTAAAGTATAAGATTGTCAATTAAAATTAGTTAAAGATATTAATTAAATAAGATTTGATTATTATTTTAAGAAACAAAACTTTGATATGTAAATTAATACTAATTTTACTTATCAGTTTTATGAACATTAACTGATTAATAGAATTATATAATAACTCCAGATTCTGCACCCAACCATGTCCATTTACCATTTTATTATAAAATTCACACATGCATAATATGACCTAAAGCATAGCACTTAAAGTCTACTTTTTGTCCATTTTATCCATAGTTTATGGTTGATATTGAGCTCTGAGAGTTGCCAAATGTAGGAAAACTAATACTTTAAACTGAACTCCTGAATTCATCCTGTACAGATGGAGCACTGAAGGTGCTGCTGCTCATGCTATACCCAGACAAGATATAAGTGATTGAATATAGCTTCTTTATGCTAAGTGACACCCAGATGAATTAGGATTAGGATGAATTAGGATATTTGTAAAAGAGAGAACAAAAACTTCACAACAGATATTGTTGGTCGCGGAACAAATTGTAGAGTGTGGACAGCTGAATGTAATGTTACCCTGTGCGATGTGGTATACTTGCATGGCCAAGAGCCCAGGAAATGGCTTTTCTGGGCCACTAAGCTGCATTTTTGCTTTCAGAGTTTAGCTGTAGCACAAAGTGGGCACAGACGGTGCCCAGGATGTGACAGAGTGATGCAGACTGATGCACAGTGGCATGCAAGGCACACCCACCCTTCATCATCAACCATCATGGAGGTGATGGCTGCTGCTTGGCACATCACATCGCTCTACCTCCCCTCACAACTCCACAAAGGGTTTACTGTGGCAGCCAAGTCTGTGATCAACATGTCCCTGAATGCACAAGGCCAGAAAATGTCAGGATTGGAGTCACTTTGTCTATGTAGAGCAGAGATCAAGAGATCCCCAGGGGGGTTCAAGAAGTCAACAACAAAACAGAGAAACCATTCACTGCTGAACGCAAAGTAAAACTTCCTATGGCCTGATACTGTAGGTTAGAGACAAGGAGCCCCAGTCCTGTTATTGGTTGGTTAGTTTGGCTATTATTTGACTAGGTATTTACAGAGCACTTGACGTGCAGATAGGTTGGCTAGGTTTGTAGCACCATGATGCGCCAATGACCGGAGAACAATGATCTCACTGCCCGTTAGCAGTATTTACTGTTGGCTCAGATCAGTCTCAGCTGCTTACCAACTTGCACTCAAGTTAAGTAGCACATTCAGAATAGATTATGCAGGTGTTAAATGAGTTTCTTTTGTCCCCACTTTCTGTGCAGTTGGTTTAAGGCACATGATGATTAGGACTGGATATTTGAAATGTTTTTAGTACCTGATGCAATACTAGAGTTTGAGTATCAAATCAATACTTTTTGATATTTAATGCAAACTTAAGGGACCAAAAAATTAAAAAATACTGAGTTTCAATATCCTCCACTAATTAAGATAGACTTAAGATTTGTCTTAGATTTAGGAATCCAAATTAGTAAGAGTGCTTTGCCAGTAAATATCATAAACAAAGACTTAGCACTAATATGATGTAAACTGGACAGGAGGCAGAGACAGTGGTTGAAACCAGTGGCCACAAATGATTTGCCTGCCATCTCTGTGTAATTTTATATCAGTGCTGGCCTTCAACTACCCTTATCAAGCAACAGTTTTAAAAAAGGGTGTGCATGTTGAGTTTTAACATCAACCCTCACTTCTCTGTTGCTGGCTGAATACTATATAGTGTGCATGTATTCACATTCATCAGTGCAGCTGCTCTGAATCAAGTTTATAGTGGAGACAGGGCTGGACACTCCTAGATATGTGTGTGTTTTATGCTGTAAACAACTATCAGCATGTAAACATTCTTTTAAAGGTATAAGTGCAGCAGCTACAGTAACTGGGCCCATGTGAGTGTGTCTGACAGGTTTCTGGGTGTGTGTGTGTGGCCAAGTGTTTATGGCAAGTGTTTGTTGGACTCTGACAAGGTGGAGCAGAGACAGCTTGCTTCCCAGCAGGCATTGCTCCACACAGTTAACACCCACACGAGTCAATGTGGAATGATGTCTCACACACAAAAACATGTACGCATCGCGCACACACACGAACACACACACACACACAGTTTGCCAATATCATCTCATATTGATCCAGTATTTGTGTTATAATCAAATTAGATCTGGTTGAGTTAACTCTGATATGATGAATCTGATGTCTGTGTGATCATACTGTATATTTATTTTCAGAGTGTGACTAAAGGCATCTTTGTGGCTAACCCTTGCACTGTTTGCTGAGCGTGTATGTACAGTATAAAGTGCCTGGCACACTTAAGGATTGGTCATGTACAAGTGCATAAAGATCAGCATGTTGATCTTTGATCCCACTAATAAAAATATCTCTGTCACCACTAGCATTAAAAAAACTACACAACTCACTGTGTGTTGGTTCCTTGTTAACTCACACTGTGGCTTTCCTCCTACTACAACTGACAACCCATCAAACAGATTTCCATTGTCACTTTTAACCTTATTCTGGGAAACTCCATTAAGACTGAATGGTAATTTATGTTGGGTGATTACCAACATAAATTGTGACCAAATACATCTTTGTGCATAAAATAATCCCAGCCATTAGTCTGTCCCCACAAGCTCTGAGGCTGACCAGCTCTGATAAAGGGTTTAAAGATTTCTGAGGAAATTTCAGATATGATGATGGATGATTGTGGCAACCTCTGTTGATATTTATCCACTAACCTATTGATCTGTGACTGTGGGGTATGTTACCACTGTCCCCAGAAGGCTTATCACTGTTAGACTAAAGGAACATTCGGTAATATTTGCTATGCTGGACGTAATATTGTATTAGCAGATCATTTTCACACAGTGTATAGTTATACTTGAGTGTATCCCTTACAGAGCAAGACTCCACAAAAACACTAATACACTTTCGACGTTGACAGTAAGCTACATGTCCAGCTATACACAATAACTTTGTAGTAACTGTGTTGGCACTCTCTTGCCTTCAATAGATTTTTTAAAAACTATTCTTTGGGAGAGAAGACAAGAAGGGAAAACAATCAAACAATTCAAAACTATATAAAACCTCCTAATTTCCAATGTCTGAACAGGTGTGTCTTCCTGTCAAGCTGTTGTCTTGAACTATCAATAAACATACAAAAAATATTCTTTGAGGGGATCTTATAAATAACTTGTAACAGGTTAAGAGGACATTATTACTGGATTAGAAGTAGTAGAAGTAAAAATCTGCATCATAATATTTTACTTATTAAAAGACATGTGAAACTGTATCTAACGAAATTCTCATCTGAAAAGAAAAACACAGGTAAAAATCAGATTGTAAAAATACCTTGTGTAGAAAAGCTCAAGTCTTCTGTACTCTGTTTTTTGTTCTTATACTTGAACAAATGATCAGCAGCATTCACGCTCTATTAGTAGAGCATATTGTGTAACAACAGGAACTTGTTTACTGTAAAAGGCCCATCACATTTTCCAAGAGCCTTTGGTGACATCTTTAAATCCTGTTTTGTTTTACCAACAGTCCAAAACCCAGAGATATTCAGTTTGCAAAAATGCAAAACTAATAAAAAGGAGTGGAAAAGTAGAAACAAGCACAGTTTGGAAATTTGGGAATTACAAAATTTTTCAAAAAAGATGTTGATGATTAATTTTTTATAAATCGTATATAAAGCCTCATGAAATCAATAGACTAATCATTGCAGATACAAACAATATAACTCTTTAGGAGATATTGATGCCATTCCCTGGCCCTTCTGCCAGACATTTTGCTCTTCTCAATAGGGGTGGGTATTAAAACTAATCAAATCAATTTTGCCAGAGTTCTTGTGTAAATGTTTAATGTTTGAGAAGTTTGGCTCCCTCTGTAGAACGTGTTTGTAGAAAAACATTTATTCCTTGAAATAAGACTTTACTAAGATCAGTCGTACTTCTCAATCACAAAAATACCTGAAAATGTGAGTTGCTGTATTAACTTTTCATATAAATTACAGAAGTAAAAACTTGAAGTTACACCTCTTGGCTTGCACTTGTGCAAACAACCAGGTATTTACCTGCGACCAACAGTCTGACCTGAATGGTAGAAAAGGGTTGAAGGCATATTCAACATACCATGTCATTCAGGAGGGTTGTGTCTTAAGATTAAAGAAAGACTGACTGGATTTGCCTGAGTTTAACAGGGCCACCTCACCAACCAGTCCCTGTATACACACACTCTGCTCTAAAAATAAATTCAGAGGATATTACCAAGCTGAGAGTTGAGAAGCTTCTGACCCAATTCAGAGTTTTGAGTAAGTTCTACATCAGTAAACTGCTGCCTGAGAAGCAGCACTTCTCTACATTCACAGCAACATGCAGAGACCTGCTGCATAAATAATGTTATGTATTACCCCTACCAACACACTCACTGTTAATCAACCTGAATAAAACTATCAAAGGTTGGAGCCTTTCTTTGTGGAGTTTGCATGTTCTCCCTGTGCCTGCATGGGTTTCCACCCAGGTGCTCCAGTATCCTCTGAAAGAAATGCAGGCTATCTGGTGATTCTGAATTGCCAACTGCCACCAAGGAGAAATAGGTATAGTCCACGAATAGACCCCCCATTTACAAAATCTTTACTCTCTCAGTATTAAAGAGCAGAAGACAACTCCTCACAATGTTATTTTAAGCTGTGTGGTCCTTCATGGTAGGCAGATTTAAAAACTATTGAACAAGGTGGTATTTCATTCTAAGCCTTCAATATGTCAGTCTGTTTAACCTTCTCTGATCTCTTAATTATGAGATGCCAATGCAGGCCAGGCTCAGTAGACTGTGGACCTTGTTACTGTTAATCCAGCATGGATCTAGAGGAATGCATAGTAGTGTCAACTAGCTAGTTCTGAGATGATTAGTCACTTAGTCGATCTACAGAAACAGTTTTTCCCCCTCAACGGTCGCCATCTTGACTATGTAACAGAAGGGGAGTGACCACCAATGTATTTTCAAGTAAAATGCTCATATTTAAATCAAGTAAGCAAAGCAGTCATCAAATATTTTGGTGGGCAACAATCACAGCCACATTTTGCAATTGTCACTTCTGGTAAATGCGTAATGGGCGTGTTTGCACTGCTGTTTGGATGTCACTTTGGACTTTGCAAAGGTGTGGTGGCTATTTTACACTATTATTTGACATGTGGTAAAATAACTATTAATTGCAGCTGTGGACCCAACTGTTGGACTGATACTGGGGATGTGCATGAATAATCGATTAGTCGATTAACCGACATGGTAAACATAGTCAACAAATTTTATATTGACTAATTTTTAATTGGGTGATGGTGCAAGGAAAGACAAGGAACTAATGTTTATGGCTCTGTTTCTGCCGAGTGCTTCTTCTCTGCTTCATCTTGCTCTGTATGGTGCTAGCAAAAGACTGGAACAGACGTCAACAATAAAAACAAGCAAATTACAGCATTAAGCTCTCATTGAATAAAGTAATTTCATGTTTATAAAATCTATGTTTCTCTGCGATGTGGACACAGGACGTTGAGAGCGGCTGTTTGCTCCACTTGTTTCTCTGATTACTGAAGATACAGACGTCTGATGACAAAAAAATAACAAATAGCTTTGGTGACTTAAATGATTTCAGACAATATGCAGCTACAGCTCTGAAAAAGAATCTGATGGAAGCCAAGAAAGCAGCAATAACAGCTGACGCATGGACAGCTCTCACGTTGGATTTATTTATTTTTTTGTCACTGTCACCGTTACATGGACAGTGACTGGAAGATTTCAGGTTCTGTGCTTTAGACTCTCAGCACAGATGAGACACACTGCTGAGAACTAGTCTGAGGTGGGTTGTTGATGAGTGGAGCTTGGGAGGTAAAGTTAGTGCATCTCTACACTACAGCGCAAAAAACATGACCCGACATGACAATATATTATTATTTTGGTTTGAGTGGAGGGCATGACTGTAAAAAGTAATAAAAAATGCCCATCCCTAATCTATACTGTTTATCTGTAAGGGTCATGGAGCCTATCCCAGTGAGAGGTGAGAGGTGGGGTACATCCTGGGCAGATCACCAGTCCATCACAGGCCAACACATATAGACACACAAACCTTCACACCTATGAACAATTTAGAGTCATCAATTAAGAAGCTGGAGTACATGGACAGAACCTACTCAGGCACAAGAAAAGCAAACCAGGGTCTCAAACCCAGAAACGTCTTGCTGGGAGACAACAGTGCTAACCACTGCGCCATCATAACACTGATCAACACCACTATGTCTAAAAACATGTGCTGGTCCCAATTTCTCAGTTCAGTTTTGTTTCTTTGCTCAGTTTCATGTCATTATAAACTGAATATCTTGACTGCATATCTGGGTTCTTTCCTGATGGTGATGGTCAGATTAAATGAGAAATTTCATCTTGGTGTCTGGGCAGTCAATCTGGGCATTTGCCTTTATTTATAACATTTTAGAAATGATTTATTGAGTAATCATTAATGGTTAGCTGCAGCCCTATAGATAACACTGAACCTCCTTTTTGCTACTGCTGGTCTGTGTAGGATGCAGCATGAGTGCATGTATGAGACAGTTTAACTTTTTTTGTTTCTGACTCTATTTAAATCATCTGTGACTTCTATGACTTCTATGGGATGAATCCAAATTGCACCAACATTAATAAAAATGAAAATCCCCTGAAATAAACATGTTGAAGTTACAGCACACTGTCATACTTAAGCACAAATACAAAAAGCATTGACGGGAACATTCAGTGGTAAGGAAACACAATATAACAGAATGAGCCTGCTGAATGGCCAATATGCTTGGATTTTTCTGGTGTAAAAACTGAAATACCACATACTGGGGATCCAGCCTATAACATGTTATATAAGCAGTTGTGAAGTGTTTTGCTGGGTAGCAGAGAGAAAAATAGAATCACATAAGAGCGGGAGAAATGGCTGATAAAAAGAGTATTTCCCAGACTGGTGGAGAATAAAAATCTCATTTTTTGGAGAGTCTTTGAGAGAACAAATAACTTATCTTGTTTGTCCAAGTTAAACTTAGTATCAAAGGTGACATAACCACACAGTTAAGACAAAAGATGAGGCAGCATGAAAGGAATCAGACCCACAGAGAGCTGACATACTGCAGAGAGGTGCTGTGATTTTAGTCCACAAACAAGGCAGATCTGTAAACTTAAGAATATATGATCCAGTGACAAGTGACAGCTTTACAGGCAGTTAAAACTTAACAGTCAGTGATACAAAGTACACCTGACGCAGAGACAGTGGGAGGAGTAAGAAGAATATAATCATAATCATCATCAAGGATTTGCATTATTTCATATTTTTCAGCAACACAAGTGAAATTTTGCATCTTGCTAATACTACAGCAAAGAATAAAAGATATTGATGTATCTATGAAAGATGTGAGATATTCTTTGGAAGCAGGACAACGCACCACAAGACAGACTGGATGAATTGCCTGTAATACTACTATAATAGCATATAATACAATGAAATAAAACTAATGTAAAGTATTTACTATTAGAGTTGAATGTGCTTGTCAGAGTGGGAAAGCCTTTAAAACATTCAACAAATTATTATCATATTATTCTCATCACTTTTCATTATACCTGAGTGAGTTTGACATTGGTCAGGTGTACAGGAGTGCAGTGTCACCCTGACTGACCTACCCAGCCTTTCTGAAAAGTCAAGAAAACGAGGTAACACACTGGCCCGTAACACCACCACATATCTCAAGTCTCCATTCCACAGGTGTTTCCCCGTGTCATCGTTAGCAGCCAGCTAAGTGTCTACTTATCCCTTGCGACTAGCTACTTACCCACAGTAGTGTGCTTTAATTTTCACCAACTCCATGCCCAAGTCCATTATGGATCCGTTTGACGCTAGCATATGCATTGTACAGTTTGGTTCACCTCCCAACTAGCCAAACGTTGACTGGACAGGCCTGAACTAGCTGTATCACCCGGTCACGGATAAGATAAAAGTTTACATAACACGACCAAGAGCAACGTTTCGTCCAACACTCTCGAAAGAGAACTTGTCGAGCTACTTTAAAGTTTCTTTCGTTTAGACAACATTAGAGGCTTTGCTGGCGAAGGAGTCGTCAAAGTGGCTGGAATAACAATACAATTTCCGGCTTCGCATCAAAAAAGTAATACACATACTAACAAAGGTAGCTGTAAGGGGATTCCGGATCAGAGCGGTGCTTTTATTTTGAAAATGAAATCGCTTAACCCCTAATCACGTGAGAGCAAACTCTGAGTAACTTGACAGTTTCTTATGTCTCACTATGGTTACTGAGTCCAAATTCACCTGTCCCATTCTTTGTAACGGGGCTCAGTGATTGCCCAGCAAAAACTCCAGTATTCATGTAGGGGTGCACAGACAGTGTATGGTGGTCGAAAGTGATTTCATAACGAACTTATTCGTTGACCAACCTCACGAATCAAACCTCCTTTGTGGTAGCCTACGTCCTTGTCATATTCCAACATTACAGGTGGTCTCTTTCATTTCCTGAAAGAATTAACTGTTGATGTCCAGAAAATTTTTGTATTAAAGTTTTTGAAAAATTAGTTTCATTTTAAAGGTTTCAATAAAATGTTTGATGAACATGGTTTTCACTGTAAGAGACGTTTCATAAGAAGAAACCTGAAGAACAAATCAAACATAGACTAACAGAGTAACTGATAGTTCATGGAGACAAGGTGGTTAAGGCCTCAGCCACAATGATGCAGTTCTTAAGCGCCACCTGCTGGTTAATTGATAAACAACTTTAAGCAAGCGTCAGTGTGTTTGTGAGTAACTGTTCAAACCAGACAATTCCCTGGTTAAGGTGAGAGGCTGTCCTTTCAATTAACCTTTACAGAAAAAAATAGCAATGGCAAAAATGGCAGCTAGCTAATATCACACTACATAATGCACAAGTATAATTTACATTTCAGATTATTAGAGTTCTTTCACATATATCAATTTTTCACATGCTGTTACAATGTTTTAAACATGTACTACGGGCTCAGCCACATTCTCGTGTGAACATTAAGTTTGTATGAAGACAGAAATTAAGACACAGACAGGCCTATCCTGTTCTCTCTGCCCCTGTGTGGGTTCTCTCTGGGTACTTCAGCTTCCTCCCACTGTCCAAAGACATGCAGGTTAATTGATGACTCTAAAAATTGCCTGTAGGTGTGAATGTGAGTGTGAGTGGTTGTTTGTCTATGTGTATTGGCCCTGTGATGGACTGGTGATCTGTACAGGGTGTACCCTGCCTCTCACCCAATGACAGCTGGGATAGGCTCCAGCACCCCCGCGACCCTTAACAGATAAGCGGTATAGATAATGGATGGATGGATGGATGGATGGATGGATGGATGAGGCTGTGATCTTCCAGATCTGTTTACCGTCATCAATTAGAGATAAACTGAAAGAAAAACAAATATATTTAAGAAATGATCAAAAGCACAATATCAATCATGAAGGTCTTGATCAAGACAGGGCTTCAAGATAATTCTTCCAAAAATAGATAGATGGCCACAACAGACTGGCAGGAGGTGTTCCAGTGCAGTGAAGTGAGTATGCTCACTCTTTCTAATATACAGCCTCAGTGGTAACCTGATAATCAGACTGGACTGCCATTTCTGTCTGTCTGTCTGTGACACTCTGATCCAGATCTTCATCCTCTGACAGACTCTCAGCCACACTGGTTGTATCTTCTCTCTCTCTCTGTAAGTTTTGTCCTTAAGCTCTGCCTCTTATGTGTATGTGTAGTCCTCTGTCTTCTTACCAGGTCATCAGGTCATGTGGTCCAGGATCTACCAGTGCTTAGTGACAACTGCAAGTTCCATGGCATATTTCTGGATTCATATAGTGTATGTTAATATACTGCTTACCTAATATAGTCATTCTGTTTCCCCATATTGTATTTTTACTGTTGTTGTTACTATTAACTGTTAATATGCCTGCATGTCTATCCACTCTGGTCTCTTTTATTTTTCCACATTGATTTATTTATTTATGTATTTATTTTTTTGGGTGATTTAAATCAAATTAATGGACTAAATTGACTTTACTCTCCACTTTATCATTCATTATATTTATTCATTATTTTAATACCAAAACAAAGGTCTGAACCAGGCCACTTCATTCACTAAGGTTTACAGTTCAGTGATTCATTTCCACAAACAAAGTTGGTTTGTGTTAACGTCAGTAATTACTACACAGCAGGGATCTGGAGCCTTCTAGAGAAACCTAATTTGCCCAGGAGGAATTTAGCCTTGAAAATAAGCATTTAGTGCTACTTAATTCTGAAGTCACCATGGACACAGTCTCTCACCAGTTACACCTACACCTTGTAGCCCATGTTCAATCATTACAGCTTTAGCTATACAACACCAGAGTGAGCCAGGGACATTTTGGGGAGCAGCCTGATTCAGCTGCAGGTCCGCTGTGTGTCTCTCTGTGCCTGAGACCAGATCTACAAAAGCTGTTATTGACCTGAATGACACATTCCTCAGCCATTCAGATATTTCTTACTCTAACATGACAGACCAAACCAATTTTTGCATTATGGGGAGAGAGAGTAAAATTGTTTACAACCAAGGACAATAAAGATAAAATATAAGATAAAAAAATAACAAGGTTTTATGTCACTCACAAATACTATGTAAAGTTTCCACAGATATATATTTTATTCATTATTCCAGTAGATTATTTAAAGGTTAGAGGGCCACAGCACAGCATAACTGTTCCTTTTCAGTTAAATATAGTGTAGAATTTTCAGATGACAGTCAACTTTTCTTCTCTATTAGACTATTGGGCATATTTATCACTGGAACTATTACACAATACTGACATATTTTTCAGTCTTTTCATTAACATGAGCCAAGTTTAAATTTACTGCTCAGAAAACTAACATTAAGCCCAACCAACAACATAATAATGTTACACATGTTGGAGTGAGTGATTGCACAATATTGTATTTTCTTCTGTGTCATAAATAAATCAAATTTCAATAAAATAAGGAAAAAAATAGCCAATCAGTGCAATCAGGATTAGCAGCTTGTGTTGGTGCTGAGTAAAGTAAATCAATGAAAAAGGAGAGTGAAAAGAATCATTCACATGTAAAATAGGAAAAAAGTTAATTAAATAAAAGTCATCTAATTACAGGAAAAATCACAGAGCTCAGCAGGTTGAAGGGATGATCCAGTTTATTCAATGTTCAGTCAAATACAGTTGTTTGAATTAAGCAGAGTCCCATCCTAACCTGTATGTTAATGGTTCCAGATGTGTGATGTGCTATCTCACCTCCCTGATCACAACTACTGGAGGAGAGAGCCCCACAGGAGCCAGACCAGCACCAGCACCAGTGAGGTAAACCAGCTTTCTTTTGCTGTGTGCAATGCAGACAGTGGAAGTGTGCATCCTGTTAGAGTTGTTATGAGCTTGTGCTCATCTGAAATATTATTTGAAACATTATGTTTTCTGTAAAGCTTTAACACCTAGTGTTTTAAATGACTATAAGTGTATTTGCTCATAACCACAGTGATTACACCAGCTATACATTATAAAATATTCATGTGGCATTGAGGGCAATCAACACTCCAAACCACATGTGGCAGAAAGCTGTCATGTCTGTGATGCTGCAACATCCATGATATGACAAGTTACAGTGTACAACAACAACAGCAGTTTGAGATCATCACCTTGTAAGAAAGATCTGAAGTAAGTCAACAAGTTTACACACTGACACTCTCTTTTTAATGACATCTAGTCTGTGTGAGAAGAGCAAAGAAGAACACTCATGCTCAGCAAATCTGATGTTGTCACTATGAAAAAAATCTCTCCATAAAAGACCGAGTATAATTAGCTGAAATAATAAAATCATGACTAATCATCAATCAATCATCAAGCTCGACATTCATGCTTTACACAGTTACACAGTTATCCTGTTCTGACTTGTAACACTTTCTTGAACATCAAAATGAAAATGTGGATGTTTTGAGCCTAAGATTACGACACTGTTTGAAAACACACATTCAACAATCATTTCTAAAACTAATAAAATGAAATAACTGATTTGTATAATTTGTAGTATTTGATTAATATAGATATTGATAGATACTTGCCTTATTTAGACTAAGTACATTTACTTTGCTAGTTATTTGTTTAAAGTTGTTTCAAGTTGTTTGTTGATTTTATTAAGTGTGTGTTTGGTTAGGTTTGTGAGAATTGGGCAGCACTTTAGGTACTGCAGCTTTTCTTTTTTTCTGTTTGTACATAAAACAGTTAATTTGCATTTAGTCTGAATGGAATTCAACTTATGTTTTACTGTGGGAGTCAGTGGAGACATTATGTAGTAGAAAGTTTGAGTCTGGCAAAGCCTCCAACCTTCATCCCTCTGGATGAGGCTGCTGATCTGTGAGGCTTTGTCATGTGAGGATTTGATGTGAGTATGAAGCAACCTCTGCTGGGGACATGGTGGGAGACAGATTGTCTCTGTGTCCCACCCTGGGAGAGTCCAACAGCTCCTGCCAGGAAGTCTATACCTCTGAAGCCTGAAGCTTCTGTTGAAGTGTGAGACAGACAGGTCTCACAGCTCCCTGCTCTCTGGTTCAGCAGAGAGATAATGTAAAGGTAAGACTTTCATCATCAAGGGAGGGTGATAAAGGATGATCCTGTATGTTGCCCTGCGGCTCGAGTATCACAAAGGACAAGACACCTACCCACCTCCTCCTATCCACTGTTGCCATGGTAGCCAGTACCATCATATTGTTGGGATGTGGTTCTGCCTGTAATTCATCATGTTGGACTGTAGACAGCTGATCCACTGTCTGTCTGTCCTCCTGCAGGTCTTCATGCACTGCCTGGACGATGATATCATTCTGCTGACTGTGCGTTTGGTTCCGCCTCGGTCTGTGTCAGTAAGTTTCAGTAAGTTTGCTGTTCAGAGACCAGTGGGAGTGGTTGTGTGGTTGTATGGATAGAAGTGTGGAAGTGTGCAGTGGAGGTGTAAATGGATGGACTTGTACTCAAAGCGCTTTACACTACATGTCACATTCAACCATTCACACACACATTCATACAGCGCTTGCTCTATTCTACAAAGCACTCTAACACATTCACACACTGATGATACACACATCGGGGGCAAAGTGGGGTTCAGTATCTTGCCCAAGGATACTTCGGCACGGACTGGAGAAGCTGGGAATCGAACCACTGACCTTCCAATTAGTGGGCGACCCGCTCTTCCTCCTGAGCTACAGCCACAGGTGTGTGTTGGAGTGTTACATGTCTGATTTCCTGTCTTACTGCTGTGAGTGGGGATTTTGTCTAGTGGGCTGTAGCACGTCCTTGTTCGACAGAGCTGGTAAACCACTCTGATTCTGATTCTTGTGGTCAAGCAAGTCAGTATCTGATGTCCTGAACTCTTATCTTCTCTCATTAAATATGTGGCATTTGCTGTAATAGCAACTCTGCTCCTTTTCCTCAAAGCTTTTCATGTTTTAGTTCATAAAAGTGTTTTCATTTTTATGATGGAATTTTTGATTTGGGTGAAATCTTTTGATTAAGCGACATCTTTCTATTTAAGAGCATTTTCTTAGTCATACTGTTCCATATTCACACTGGTTCTTCTTGCTGTAAACCTTCCTCTTTTTCACTCTGGCCATTACCATTCTAACTTTCTATAAGGCTAACAGGGGAGAAATCCACTGTGCAAAAATGTATTCATATGTTTATCTGTAGTTGATTTGAGTCTTCAGCCGTCAGAGTCAGACAAGTAAAGTACTTCTCTTCCAAAATGTCCCTTTTTGAGTTATTATGCTTCCCCACCACTGCAACTCAGTAGGAAAACACTGTCCACAGAGACACAAAGAAGACATTTTACACAATTTTACATTTTATAGATATTATTCTAAAAATACTATAATAAGTACTGGGACTGTGTAATTTGTGTCCTATCACTTCAACTGAAAGTGTATTAGGAAGGGATCTTATTAAAAAAGCTGTTTCTGTGTTCTCATGGGCAGCTGACTGTTTTAAGACAGACTTGAAAAATTGTGAACCTGTATCATTATGTTTAGCATTCCCACGATTATTGTCTATCCAGCAATCATATACTTAGTGTATTAGTAGTTACACAGTATAAACCAGTGACAGTGTCATTTTATGATAAAGCAGAGCAGCATGATACCCATGATACAGGTCAGTGACAGAAGTCAATTGGATGACATACAATGATCCATTCAGTTAGACAGGAAACACAGATTGAATCCACTGATGTTACAGCAGCAGTCTGAACCCAGCTATAAGTGATCTAGTTTGATTTGGTCTCTAGCAGGCTGCTGAAACCAGGAAGATAAAGAAGGAGGAGAAGAGCAGCTCCAGAGCCCTCGAGGAACCTCCAGAGAGAAGAGTCTGTGCTGCTGTCCAGTCAGAGCGGAGCCCCAGCCCCCAGCCCTCCACCTCTGCCCCACAGACCAGGCTGGAAGGTTTCCAGCTGGAGGTGAGCATTCCAAATATATACACACATGTTGGTTTTCACCTGCATCCTGCTTTTTTCTGTTGGTCAGAACCACTCTGTCCTAGCTCAATGGTCACCACTCACATTTCTCCCACTCTGCTACATCTGTCTAAAGGGTGAAGCTGAACCAGTCTGACCGTCCCTCTCCTCCTCTGTCTCTCTAAAATGTTTAGGAAAGACCAGCAGGAGAAAGACAACAGGAGATCCAGCCGCTCCAGGAGCCTGTGGAGGATGATGTCACGCCCTTGCCCCTCTGGCCCAGCCCCTATGGGCTCCAGCCTGGAGGTCTCCCACCGTCTGCTTTTAATGCAGTGGCAGAGATGCTCATGGCATGGCTGACTGACTCCATACAACCTGGAGATGTGAGCCTTCTGCAGGGAACAGACCTGGTGTGGCGCTCCTCAGTACTGTGACAGTACCACACTTATACACACGCACAAGTGGACACACACACACACACACTCAGATTCTAGCACCTTTGTTTCAACCCTTTACTGAAAGTTAATAAAAAACTAAAACTAAAATAAAAAACAAACAAACAAACAAATAAACACACAAATAAACAAAAAAAAAACACCTTTCTTAGTTGGTCTAACTTGTTATTTCTTTGTAGATTTTTTCATTTTTGTAGACAGTTTTAATTCTTTAATTCATTTGAAGATAAGTTTGAACTATTCCATTGCTTTATAATCTATATATTAGATTTAATTGTGTTTAGTTGTGGACAAGTTCTAATTTATTTGTTGCACCTTAGTCTATAGAGCTATAGGTAGGTTTACATTGTTTTCTGTTTCATTTTGTTTGTACATACGTTTTAACTCTTTAATTCCTTAGGCATTTAAACTATTTAAAATACCTGTATTTTTCAATAATATCATAAGTACATGACAGAGTTAAAGGTCTTTAGGAGGGTCTACTGACAATAATCCATTCCAACAGGTTTTCCTACAGTCCATCTGTCAGTATAAGAATATCTCAAGAGTTTTCTTCTTTGATAGATTTACCATTTCATGACAGTATGTCAACTGATGAGTAAATTAAAAAATGTACTAGAGGGTGTGATATGTGACAGTTTGTTACACTGACTCCAGCCACTAGAGGTCAGGAGATCACAGTTGTAAAGTGTTCTGATGATTTGAATGTATGAAGCTCACAACCTGCACCCACTTCATATCTCCTGAGCTCTTGAGACTGAAACTAGTGGAACAAACTTTCAGTTAGCTGTCAAGTCCCAGTCCCCAGTTCACAGGTATAGAAAAGATGAATTAATGATGCATTTAACATTTGAGAATCCAACAGCTCTGAGAGTCTTTTCATTGCAATACGAGAAAGTTTGTATCTAAAAATCATATGCAGGGATTTTGATCTCAATGCACCTGTACGTTCTCAAACTAACATGTCATAACATGTTCTAACATGAACCCTTAAATGCATGCTGCAAGGCAAAAATAAACACAACTGAAACTGTTTTTTCCAACTGTCCTTTTTCCACAAACTTTTTGAAGCCCCCTCGTATGTAGGAACAGTAGGAAACATACATTTGAATGGATCATTGTCAGAGGGTTTGGGTTAGGGAGGGTTAGACCCTCATAAAGACCTTTTATATCATAAAGTGTTGAGCACAGGTGAACTTGTTACAACACAACACAAAATGTTTAGATGGAACATTTGACTCATTCATGAGTAGTAGTAGTAGTAAGATGTGTTGCAGCTTTGAATAAGAAACATCAGACCTAAACAGCAAGGGGAACCTACATAACATTTTAATCATCGTAATAAATCATCTTCAGATCTTAAAAAGTCCTGCAGAGCAACACAATTAAACTTGTTTGAATACAACTGAAAAAGTTTAGATGCAACATTTCAGTCACTAATGTATTAACAATGTAAAAAATAATCTTTCACCACTTTTGTGGTGAAATCTTCTGACTCTGTAAAAGAAAAAAAAGGTTGTAAGAGGGACTGTAGGAATAGTTTCATTTAAATCCCATCTTGCTGTAGTGGACATGTCACAGGCTTTAGAAGACATGGAAAATATTCATATCTATATAAAATGATTTGGTTATCTCTGTTTCAATTGTAATTACATTACATGATGACATTATATCACTGACAATGAAAAATGTATTTGGATGGAACATCATCAGACAGTTAGGGAGCATTACACTTGCCCCTAACACGATCTAAAGAATTTGACACAAACAGTCCAGAAAATACAAAACGTTCAGTAGAATCAAAAGCAGCAGTTGTATCAATATTGCAGTCACTGTACATTGGGCGGCTGTGGCTCAGGAGGTAGAGCAGTCGACCCCCCAATCAGAAGGTTGGTGGTTCGATTCTCGGCTCCTCCAGTCCGCATACTGAAGTATCCTTGGCCAAGATACTGAACCCCGATGTGTCATCGGTGTGTGTATGTGCTAGAAAGCACTTATGTATAGAACAAGTGCTGTATGAATGGGGTGAATGTGATCTGTAGTGTGAAGCGCTTTGAGTAATCGAAAAGACTAGAAAAGCGCTATATAAGTACAGTCCATTTACATTGGATCCGGTTTGTGTCACACACAATCCTAAAGCTCTGTCCTTTTGTTACTGAGTCTTACTGAGTTTAACATGGGGAGTAGTACAAATGGCAGCAATAACAGCAGTAGTCATGGTGACAGCAGTAGTAGTAATAATATTTCTGTGTTTCACCCACTAACTTTATTACAATGGAGGCAGTAGGCTTCATCATAAAGAGCTAGAGGAGGGTCTACTGTCAATATTCAGGTCTGACTACTTCTTTGTCTACAGTTCATACGTCTGTATAATGACTGAAAACATCTGAGATATTTTACTGTGATCATTTCTTGTGTTTCTCCATATGGTTATTCAAAGTTTTGTCAGTATTTTTACAATGAACAAGTGAGGATTTGATTATGAAGATGTTTGTAGCCAATAACATTTCAGCCACTAGAGGTCAGGACTGCACCAAATGGTTTGATGATGTTTATGCACTTTGTCAGGTTAAGTCAAAGCCAAGCTTTCATATGTAGCCATCAGTACTGAAGGTAGTAAATGTTACCCTGAGCTGTAAAACCACTACAATGAAAACCTGCAAACTGCTCCAGTGAACTCTTGTGACTGAAACTGGTAGAAGACATTTTAATATCAGTCTCATTCCTGGCTCACTGGTTCATAATTAGAAAAAGATTCATCAAATACTGCAACATTCAGGCCCAGAGATGTGAACTCGAGTCACATGAATTGGGCTCAAGTCAGATTTGCAGATTTTGCATTTTGTATGAACCACTTTGAACTAACAGCAGTAAAAGCAGCAGTAACAGCAGTGCAGTTAGTCGTAGCAGTGCCTGTTGTCTTGGCAGTGCTTACAATACACATAGACCTGTGTGTTTCACCTCCTTGCACCAGTTTGCAGCTGCTTCATGTACAGTAGTCTTATACAATGTTCAAACATCAACTTCACACACTGTGAAGCACATGAATGTGGTTAACAGTTGTTACAACAGACTCCATCTCCTCCCATAATGCACCACTTCCTCCTTTGGTTAGAGAGAGCCTGATGTTTTCCACACTGTGTTTCAGTTTCCTCTGATGAGAGTAGGTCAGGAAGAGCAGGAGGTCAGACCCAGTGATGACTTTAAAATTAGCTCATAGATTTCTATTAGCAGTGCTTAATCCTGCCTGATTGTACCTCAGTTAAAAGCTTTCAACTGGCCAAATGCGTCTAATGGATTAAATCAAATAGCAAAATTTCTATTGGTCAACTTTGTTAGTGCAAATAACAAGTTCAGTTTTTGTTCTGTCATACTTGGACTTTTTTAACTTCCTCTTTCAAATTAAAGGTACAGGAAACTTTGGGTCAGATTATCACCTGCTTTAATAAAACTTGCCAAAGTGTTCTCTCTTCATGTTTTGCTCACAGTGAATTCAGCGTATCACCCCTCATATGTCCCCAGACCAGCTGCTACTTTGAGCCCACAGACTGCAGAGGTAAAGTAAGAAGAGGGAATGCCAAATTTTTATTTTGACTTCTAATCAGTTAATTAGGGATGCAGCAGCACTTTCACACACTGTGAACATGTTTTTATGCCTCCATGATGGTGACAGCCAATTTGCTATAACATTCCAGTTCTGCAGTAAAACTGTGTGTAATCTAGTTTATCCCACAGTTTTAACATGTCATGTTCTGTGCTGGTTTCATCGTTAATGTTCAGCTTGTTTTCCCAAACTTTTCAGATCTTCCAGTTGAACTCTTTAAGCAGCACCATGTCTTCACTCCTGCTCAAAGAGAATTTGCACTAACATTGAATTTACATAGACCTGGAGCCTAAAGCCTAAACTCTGGACAATGACTGGAGAATCAGGTCAGGGTGTTCTCTGTTGCTGTCCTTTCACGCATGCAGCACACAGTAGGAGAATATCTGTGTGATGTGTTCTCACACACTGGAAATGTTCTGTTTAAGTGAGAGTCTGCAGCGTGCAGGAGAAAATGTCACCAATGCTCATTCACTCACTGTGAAATCTCCACACAGTTACCTGTTCTATTCACATGGGCTCACTTGGACATTACACAGTCTTTATACTGGGGAGCAGGCAGGATAAAGTCTGTTTAATGTCCAGTCCGACTGATTCAGACAGTTACTTTAAAATGTCTAGAAAATTTCAAGTTTGCTGTGCATGTGTGAAAACAGCTTGAGAGAAACAATGGTGATACCACTCCCACATCCTCATGTTCTTGAAAAGTCAATATTACCCACATCAGTATAGAATCAGGTGCTATGTCAGTATCTGTGGTTTTACTGGAAACAGGTGGCTGCAGACTGTCGATGCCAAACCTGGATTAAACACATCACGATCAGACATGTTACAACAATGAAAAAAATCTGCAAGACTCTGTCAAGTGTGTCTCATGGTGGATGCTACGGCCACACACAAACAGTGACAGGCTCTGTGGATCTTGGTGACATCACTGACGAGAGCAGTGTGGCAAATGAAGCCCAAAGACTGTAAGGCTGCAAGCAGACGGCCAGAGTCTACTTCTTTATAAACACACCGACTCCCAAAAGTCTCTGCTGCAGCATGCCAATAGCAAGGTACTGCAGTAGTGTGTGTGACAGTTTATAGGCATTTATCCAACACCAGCATGTGCACAATGCTTGGATGTCAGCTCAAGCTGAATCCTTTGGAGCCTCTCAATACATGTTTTCCCTTCACATCTACAGGGGAAAAGAGTCTGTTCCATCATCAGCCCTGCAGAAATAATGAGATGAAGCAACATATCAGAGCTAAAAAAATATATGTACAGGAAGAGGAGGGTCTGCATGCTGTGCACAGACAGCACAAAACAACACACAGAAGATGAAGGTACAGACATGTAGCCAGTCTGTAGGAAAGGCTCTGCACATGGCTGAAGAAGCTGGATATCTACAGCTCATGGATTGTTCTCTGTCAGGGTTTGAATGTTTTTCCTGTTTTATTTTGGTATTTTTGTCTTGTCTTCCTGTTTCCTGTTCCTTGTTTATTCCAGTTGTCTTTACTTCCTCGTCTTGATTACTGTCCCCGCCCTAATGTGTTTCACCTGTGTCTCGTTATTTCCTTGTCTAGGTGTATTTAGTCAGTGTCTCTTCCTCGTGTCAGCTTTCCAGCATTGTTTCCAGTTTTGACTCTTTGTGTTTCTGACCGTTGCCTGATTACCTGATTTTGGATTTTGCCTGTTGCCTTTTGATACTGTTGCCTGATCGGACTGCCTACTAGTGTACCGGACTTTTGCTCGGAATAAAGAACCTGAACTGTGATTGTGTCTGAGTCCTGCATTTGGAGTCCTGCCCTGCCGTGTGCTTGATCGTTCTCCAACAGTGGGATTTATACAGGTAGCCCTTGAAAAGGTCATCAGTACTTCTACTTCTCAGTGTTGTGTAAATGACAAGTTAAGACTGTATGAGACTGTAGAAATGAATGAATTATCTCGCATATTTGCATTTGAACATTTTTTCTGTTTACTTACTGTGTATTTATTGTTCGTTTCTATTTCAGAATAGTTTTTACCTATTCTCTTCCTCTTTCCTGACTGAGTTTTGAGCAGTTGTAACAAAGCAATGTCTCTGCAGGGATCAATAAAGTTTTTCTGATTCTGATCATTGGGTTTTGGATCTTTGGTTGCACAGAGTAAGTCACAACACAGTTTTAGACCAAATGATTCATCAGTTAAACTTTCAAATAACTGACAGATTAATCAGTAATAATCATTAGTTGTAGCACTATTATGAAACCTGAGTGATTTTAGTCAATTGTAAACAAAATCATTCTCTCTAAATATTGTTTAAACTTTGCAGTTGTGTTACAGTGTGTGTATCATTTCATTGTTTACTAACAATAAGGAATATTTGTTTGAGGTGGTTGACAGATTGTTTGTTGTGATGAACAGCAGATATCCACATGCCATAGGCTTTAAGGCTCCACTAAGTTTAACTGGAGAGTTTATGACTGCAGTCCAGCAGTACTGCACTGACAGTGAATGATGGCACTCCATACATGAGGTAAATGGCACAAATAAGTTTTATCAGTCTTTAAATATATTGCAGAGATGTTAAATAACACCTGTTGGTGCCAGGTGAAATATTAAGTGTTGACTGTAAATGTAGGTGAATGTTTCATCAGCCATCTCACAGTACTATATAATCATACTAACTGGTACATATACTTTATATTTTTATTTATCCTATTCTATTCGTTTCCTTTTTTTTTTCACATATATTTAACTGTCGCTCTCTACTGTTCTGGAGCTATGTCTGCCACAAGAATTTCCTTCGGGATTAATAAAGCTCTCTTATCTTACCTTAAAGCTAGTCCAAGATATTGTGACCCATTGAAAGATTTACTCTTTAAAACGTCTGTGGTGTTGAGTTCTATGTTCATTTCATTTTCTTTACAGTGTGTTCAGAAAACATCTTGTTGGTCCAGTGTGGTGTTCTTCTTGGTGCCTTATCCACTTCAGTACTTGAAAAATGTTGTGCACTTCATATCAGAGGCAGGTTTGGGTTATGTATTAATTCCACCAGTGCCTCAGGTAGGAACTGATGTGCACAATCTTATTAAGCTTACTTTGCCACAATGGTGCTCAAAAACTTTGATTACACCAATTTAGCCCTAGAAATGCTTGCAAAGAAGAAATCTTACAGTTCACACCACAGTTTACCTGAGTGCTATGTGTAGCTCATTATAAGCTGTCTACAACTTCCCACTTGTCC
This sequence comes from Lates japonicus, assembly GCA_033238685.1. Classification (NCBI taxonomy): domain Eukaryota; kingdom Metazoa; phylum Chordata; class Actinopteri; family Centropomidae; genus Lates; species Lates japonicus. The sequence goes on from BRZM01000001.1 coordinate 2,456,737, forward strand.
TCAATGTAATGGCCCTGGGTGTACATGGGACCATGGACTTGGGACAGATCCAAAATGAGATGTGTGTGTTGACACTGCACAGACCAGTTCAACTTCTGTGTTCCTAATTAACTTGACAACAACCTTATCCACATGCCACAGTTCTACAAAGTGTATTTACTAGGCCTGTTGTCATTTGGTTGTGTGGTTTATTCTATTGTATACTGTTATCAGTAATGAGTGATGTTCACTGAGAACTGGTGTCTGATCACTTACCTGAGCCCTGCGGCTGACAGTAACTTTAACTCAGTCATCAAACTGGTCCCAGGTCAGCTTCAAAATAACACTGAAAGTGGAAATCATCCACATCTGCTCTCCTCCATAATCATTACACACATACACATCATCTTAGAAAATTCAGTTACTTATTTTTATTAGTAATTCACAGAAGGAAAACTTTAGCAGTACAAACAGCTGCCTCTCAAAACACATGAAAACAAAAAACAACAAAAAACCAACAGCAGCCACCATGATAATAATTTCAAGCAAGATGCTAAATGTGGGTTTCAGATGCACACAATGACAGAGCTGTACTGTGCCTTGAAAACAAACAACATGCAGAAAAACAATGTATAAAATTGGAATAATGAGATGACACCTATAAAAATAACATCATAATGAAATACATAATAATACAAAAATAACTTTAAAGTGAAGGCAGTGGTAGGCTTTACTGAGAAACCCAAAGAGGTCACAGTAACATTTGTAGTTAATTGCCTCAACACAGTATTTCTAAAAGTACTTTAGCTGAGAGGCTGTTTTGAAACGTGTCACATTTAGTTTTACATTTAGTTTGTTATTACATGTGTTACAAAGTGGTTAAAACACACTGCAGAGGCAAAAGATGGAGAAACTGTATACCACCCTGAGATCAGTGTTTCTCATATTAACTTTTTTTTAGCATTTATAAGAAACAAATGGAGAGGTTCTACCTTACCAGCTGTTATTCTCCTGCCTGGAAAATAAAATCAAGGGAAATATTAGGATGAACAGTTAGTCAGAGTAAGTGGGAGTAAAAAATGTCAAGTTATGTAAAATCAGACATTAGATAAATCGAGTGAAGATGCAAAGAAAGCACTAACCCCTAGTCACAAGCCCAACAACTGTTACTGACAAAAAACAAGTAAGAGGCATAAACATAAAGTAATGATTTCTCCATGCACTACTGCAGACAACATCATTAGTCAGGCCTCCTTCTTTGACCTTTACTTGGGTTTCTGAGCAGCTGTTGGAAAAGAGGAGAGAGATGCTTTAGTTCTTTGTTACAGAATTTCAGTCTCATCCATGTCTATGTCTTTGTTCTCAAGATTTGATTTTCTTAAGTTAACACTATAAAATACAGTGAACAGATTCAGTTTTAACTGAGGTAGATCACCACGGTAACCTATAATGTACAGATCTCTCCAGAGGATCAGATCAAAACCTGTCAACAGTCTGACTACTGACCAATCAGATCACTGGAAAAACTAAATCTACAGGATCCTGACAGGGACAAAACAGTTTCAAATAAAGTGCTGCTCCAGGCTTTCCATGTGTTAAAATGGAGCTTCTAACAAACAGAGGCAGAGTTTATCACAGTAATGACTGGACCTGCAACTGTTTATTAGAAAACAGTCATTTGAACATTAGAGGAAAAAATATTAATTGGATAAACAGAACATGGATTGCATTTTAATATGTTCAAACATGACTTTTTGAAAAAGTGTTCTGAGTGACTGGCCCTCAGATAAACTAATGAAATGAGTATGACACTGGCATACTGCCAATGTCTCAAATCTCCAATGGATGATAGGGATTTGAATCTAACACTAAAGATCATAAACCCCAGTAATATAAACTTGTGTGATATACTTTCAGAGTCATTCTAATAAACAGAGTCCTACATTGTCCAAGCTGTGCAGTTCACACCATCCTGTGAAAAATAGCCTGGCTGGCAGTCTTCACACACTGTGTCAGCCCTGCTGGTTCCTTAAGGAAAGATACAAAACTCAGATTCATACAGAGAACCTAACATCCTCTGAAAATCCATCATTTATCAGACTTCACTGTCAGACTTTAATTTGTCTTACCAGGTTCTTTAATCATCTGACCAGGTGCACAGTGTGTATGTTTCTCTGCCATACTACATCCTCTATCATCCACCACACTTTTGCAGAAATATCCACTTAAAACATCACAAACTGTGTCCGTTGTTGCTGCACATTTCTGCTGGGTAAAGAGACCATGAGCTGAAAAAAGAAACATCATCATCATCATTTTATGATCAAATTTAGATCATTTAAACTACATATACTGCAACTGGTTTACCTTTTAATTACAGACCATACTTTAAATTTTTTAAACTTAATCAAACCTGTTCCATCTGATTGTACCTGACACACAGGTAGTGCAGGGGAAACACTTCTTCAGTCCATTAGGTTGGTTCATAAAAGTCCCATTCTCACAGGGACTGCAGCGTGTGCCTGACTGTGGTGTACAGTCTCTTTGAACAACTGTGCCTGTTAAAGACAACACAACATTAATGTCAACATCACATCAGGATCAAGGCCTTTATCATGAAGTGAGATTAGTGGGTTAAGCAACTTTCTTTGAGCTAAATCTAAAGGTTCAGTGAAAGTTCAGTCAAAGGTTCAGCCTGATAACCCAAAGAGAGCCACACTAACTTTAACTTGTATCATGATACAGGTTCCAGTTCTGTTAATATAATCCAGCATCTATAGATGGAGAATAACAGTGACAGAAACAGCTAGTAACACATGAGGTTCACAGATGAGCATGTAGCTGTTTCAGGTCAGTAACAGGTCCATCTATGATGAGAATGGCTTTGTCTTTGCTAGTTAGGTGCAGAATAAGCATGTTTGAGAGTTCATTTCCACTTTGACCAGAGGGAAGAGGAGTATTCACTTTTCATTCATGTTCTAGTTTATAAATGCCATTTCCCATCTAGACCAGTATAAATAAATAAAGGTTGAAGAACATTCCACTTGTCAAACCAAATCATTTTTCTTTCTGTTGTGTATCACACTTTATCCACCAATATCCTGTAAACTGCAAATATTCAGACTCTCCAAGTGTTTGCTTTTAGTATATCTAATACTGAAAATGTTTTGTAACAACCCTGTGCAGCTCCACTCTTAATTTATAAAAAAGAATAAATCTGCAGTTTCTCAGTGAACTGTTTTATTAATTCAACAATAAGAAAGTGCATGGACCTGCTAATTAAATGTAATCTTATTCTCTATTTTAGTAAGCTATAAGAGGAAATGTGAAGAAATTGTTAATTATAAATATTGTGAGAATTTACATTTTACACCATTAACTTTACAATTACATGTATTTATTTTTAACCATGCCCGTCTAACCGTCTGCGAGAACAAGAGCTACGTGTGAAAAATGAACGAGTGCATACGGTAAGCTATGCTTCTTATTTTTGTGACCACACCTTGATCCTGGGTCTTTAGGTAACTATCGGCCTGTCTCAAATCTCCCATTCTTCTCTAAAATACTAGAAAAAGTTGAATAATAATTATTACTATTATTATTATTATTACTACTACTACTACTACTATTTACATTTTGACTTAGTCTGTGTATTTGCAAGGTTGTCTTTCTCCTACCCCATTCCCCCACCCCCCTCTCTTTCTGTCTAAACCCAACCGGTCGAGGCAGATGGCCGCCCACCTTGAGTCCGGTTCTGCTCGAGGTTTCTGCCTCTTAAAAGGAAGTTTTTCCTTGCCACAGTCGCCTAGTGCTTGCTCATGGTGGGATCTGTTGGGTTTCTCTCTGTAAATTTTATAAGATAAAGAGCACGGTCTAGACCTGCTCTATATGTACAGTGCCTCGAGATAACTTCTGTTGTGAATTGGCGCTATATAAATAAAATGTGACTTGACTTGACTTGTGAGGGTGTTAGTTCACACCTCACTAAGTGTGATTCCGTTGCAACACCTTGCAATCAAAGTGTTTCATTTTTTCCTCTTCATGTGCTTTTCATTTTCATTTTGAACTGCTTCAGTATGTGTGCTATAAACCAATACTGCCTCACTTTTGTCCAGTTAACAAGTGTTAATTGATTGATATAGAAAAAAGAAGGTCCTGACTGAAACAGGCTTGTTGGATCATTGCTGGTCAAGTCAGATAAGGTTGTTGCAGCTCCGTCTCTAAATTTGTTCAGACTTTGGGTATCTCATGAATGAGTCCTGAAACCAAGGCCAGTTAAATATTTCTGTTCAAATCCCATGTTTTCATATTGTTTCAGCCCTTGGTATTATTTCATTTCTATAGCCTCAGAAACACCTTATCCAGGAAGCTATGTTTAAGCATTAATATCTTAAAACATATTATTCCCAGCCTCATTAAACTTACAAGTTGGACAAACATGTTCTCAGTATGACTGAACCATTAAAAGTTGGTTTGGAATCCCTGTTAAATTTCTATAAGGCCCTAGGTTTGGAAGTTAACTGCAAAATTCCTAAACGAATGATACTGAAGATATTATGAACTCATTTTTTGCACTCAGATGATATCAGTGTTTTTTCAGGTACAATCTATTACAGTCTATTATTATTTTGTTCCAGTATCTGAGGTCTTTACCACTAATGGACATGAAGATATCATGAATAAAACTTAATGTATAATAATTTAGTGTAAACAGAGTGTAAATGTTCTTCAGTGTTTCCATCATAGATAAATAGTTAAAAATAGCTGAAACTTGTTTCTGTCCACTTATTATTGTGAGAAACTTTCTAAACTTTCTGACTAAGTATCTCAAAATAATGAGAAACTTTTTCATAATGATGATAGAAAAATATTCAGAAATACTTATTTTTGACAATGTTTCTCATTATTTTAGAGTTTAAGTTTCGCACCAAAATGACTTACAGAATTTTTTTTTTTCATCTTTCATCTCTGCAGAAATGGGCTTCCATATAAAAACAATGCCTTTAACTATGAGTACTTATCTATGAAGGGAACGTGGAAGAGCACTGACACTTTGTTACACTAAGTGACCATACGTTACTTCCACACACATTTTCATGTTTTTACTACCTACCCCACATACCATTTGGTTCCATGAAAATGACAGAAAAATGCAACCACACCTTGTTTTGTTCTTAATATCTTCACGTCCATTTATGGAACAGACCTCAAGTTTTAGCACTAAATTAACAAATGATTGTATCTGAAGAAAATAATGACTGATGTGTAAAAATATTGGTCTATTATACTTTCAATATCACTTTCATTTAGGAATTAATTAACTTCAATAACTTCAATTAACAGACATGCAGTACAAACTTTGAATGGTTCAGTCATATTGAGAACATGTTTGTCTTCCATCTTACAAAGTTTAATGAAGTTGGGAATAATATGTTTCAAGATATTAAAGCCCAAACATGGCTTACCAGGTAAAGTGTTTTTGAAATTGAGAGTGTAAAAACTGAGGCATATCAAGGGCCAAAAATATACCAAAACACTGGAATTGAATGAAAATATTTTACAGGTTTTAGTTTTAGGACCCAAACACTGTACAGACAAACTGTGAACAAAATCTGAGACTGTGCTGCGACCTCTTTCCTGGATTCTGTCTGAGTTTACACAGCTTTGACCCTGTAGGCTCGGCTGAAACAAGGTTTAATTTAAGGTTCACTCTTATTCTATTCTATTCTATTTATATTCTGTGTCGTTTACAAACTGTCCTGCATGCTGCTCCTGTCTGTCGTTTGCAAACTGTCGTTGCAACTGCCCTGTGTGATGTGTCTGTCTGTATAAGCTGCTGGAAACGTAATTTCCCAAAGGGATCAATAAAGTCTGTCTAAGTCTAAGTCTAAGTCTCTAATAATGATTTCCATTCACTCCGGAAGACGAGTGAGATACAGCATCACTGCCATTATAACTTACAGGTGCACGTGGGTCAAATTAATGAATACCGAGACTGAGTTCCATAATTCCAACTGCACTTTAAGTAGCACACGCCTTATTGCCAAAGGATTCATTTATTTGTTCATCAGCTATGAAAGGAACAAGGAAATGTTTGCAGCAAATTTGAAACAGACATTGCGCAATAACCGGCAATAACTCGTCAGATACACTTTTCACGTTATCTTCCCCGAAACATTGAATACATTTCAAACATGCAGTCATCTTAAGAAAAAACGATAAAAACGTAATATGGAAATATCTGGGTACATGTTTCGTGAGACATATTTCTGGTCAGTGAGTAATTTCTAGTCTCTTGTGTCTCATTATGTTTTACTTCAGAAGTTTGTGGGGATTTTTGCCGAAAATGAGACGACATTGGGTGAGACGCAGTTCGTACATTCCCCGTGAACTGAGGAGACAAAATGGAGGCTATAATTTCGTTTTCACTTTGCATAACACCATTTCGTACCTTCGCGGCACTTTGGGCAGCACTGGCCGTCATGTGTGGGGTACTCCTTCGCTCGACAACACCATCCTGGTACCGTGAACGCAGCGACATACCCTCCTGAAAAAAAACACAGTGTTTACATGCTGGCACTGGTCTGCACTTCATATAGCACACAAAGCTAAGCTAATGCTAGCTTGAGCCTTTAAAGTACTTCAGGTTTGGATTTGTATTTCTGAGGCACTTACCAAAGACAAACAACTTCAACAACATGTTATCATACCGCGTTACTTCTCAGTGTTTTGAGCCCGTTAGTTTAATTCGTAAACCAACTGTTCAGAACAAGACTCAGTACTGCTGCTACAGAAACAGCCTCATGTAATACGTCATGGAAGTCAATAACAGAGAGCGCTGTCACCTCTTTCTCTCGTTCTCATTGTTTAACAGCTGGTGACAAACTGTCTTTTAAGGTGAATTACCGCAGCCTGCTCTGCTGGAGTGTGGTCGCAGTTTCCGAATCTACCAGGAGAGGAATGAGACCCGTTCTCTTGAATGACCTTAAAATTCAAACAGTGCTTTATATTCTCCTTCCTCACAAAATAATAAATTCTTTTGACCAGTCATAGACTCTGGGTCTAATACTCCCACCACACTTCTTTAGTTTTTCTCCATGAGTTTTATACTTCAGACAGCAACAGGTGACATGTTCAAACTTTTCTTCTTCACCACATTCACATAGTCCTGAAGGATATCTCACATATTATGTGCCACTTATGTGGAAAGTTTCTCTCAAAGTTTGTGTGTTTTAGTTCTTATACATTTAAAGAGCATGTCACTGTCTGAAGCAGCACAAACCAGCAGCTCTTTGATCCATGACATAGTGCCCTCAGAAAGTATTCAGACCCCTTCACTTAAAAAAACCCAATTTGTTATGTTGTAGGATTTCTGGAGCTCAGCCAGAGAGACCATCAGGTTCATGGTTACCTCTGTTAGCAAGGCCCTTCTCCCCCAGTTGCTCTGTTTGCTCCTCATCATGCTCTTGTGAATCTTCAATACAGAACAATCTTTTTTGTAGCCTTCCCCAGATCTGTACCTCAACACAATCCTTTCTCTAAGCTCTGCAGACAGTTTTGTCAACCTCATGACTTATTTCAATGTGGTATTTCAGTTTTTTGATTTTAATAAATTTGTAAAAAATTAATTAATAAATGAAAAATTCTGAAAGTCTGTTTATACTTTATCATTATGAGGTATTGAGTGTAGATTGATGAAGGATTTTTTAGTGAAGAGGTCTACTTTCTGAAAGCTCTGTATGTGGGCTTTTATTAGTTTACACTAAAATAAGGTCAGTACCAGGGTCAGAAAAGAACTCAGATTTAATTAGAGCCAACTGACATGATTCTTGACTAAAGACTGTCTCACTTTTATAGTAAAATATGATACAAAAATACACTTGCTTCTATAAAAACTGTACATGGAGTTTACAGAAGGACACAGAGTAAAGAAACATACAGTATATTACTTAGTTAAAAAGAGCAGAGTTGGAGGAACAAGAAACTGCAACATGAAAAAATAAACCACATTCAGTGGTTCAGTGTCTGTGGTAGCAACAACACATAAAAACACATATGTTCTTTAATAGCACTGAGAACAGCTGTGTGTTTTGCTCAGAGCTTCATCAGACTGATAGAAGTCTTTGTGTCTTTTCATGAACCTGATGAAGCTCTGTGATGTCATCACCACAAACACCTGTCTTCTTTCTGACTGGTCACTAATTAATACATTCAACACATCCATCTACTTTGTATTCATAGTTAGGAGCCATTTGAATTTGGTCCCCAGTCCATTATTAGTCCATCTTCATAAGTGTCTGTGCTGAGTTGATCTATTTAAGCCTTCACTTCCACTGTGGATTATGTTGAAGCCAATTAACATCTACCAAGGCTCTGTTTGTTTTAATCCAACCTGTCTGCACAAAATGTCCCAGAGTTACACTGCACTGTTACACATCACTATTTCAAACAGAAAACAACTTACAGCTGTGTCATACCTCCCAGGACCCTTCACTCTAAATGAATTTAACTAGTTAGCTTAAGGAGCAGAGCCACGCCTCAACTACACCTCTATTCACCTGTCAAACCTACACATTATCCCTCCTTCCCTCATCCCTCCCTGTTCTGCTGCATTCTTCTCCCACGTCTGAGTTCCTGTGATCAGAGTGGAGTCACGTCATGATGAAACTGAGTCTCCCTCCACCCGGTCTTCAGTACGTCCTCCCAGACCAGTCTAACAGATGACATCCTTCACTACACCCCTACACATCCACTCATCTGTCCTCAGCATCCAACACCTCATTCTCTACTAAAACCTTTAAATGACATGTTGTTGTGTGCATGTTCCTTACCAGTGAACTCACATTTAGAAAGCTGCAGTTTAACTCTCAGCTGTTGCTCCTGTAATTTCAACAGAATTGTCCAAAGGACCTGTGCAGCACAAACACTGGAACATTACTAACATATTAATGTTCGAATCATCTACAGGGATCATTAGATTCCAGTTGATTTACAGGACACCTGACAGTCAGCCTGCAGCATTCATACAACATATTGTTACTGATATTTCATATCATAACTCACAAACACAACTTGAACTCAAGTGTAAGTAAATATACTGTGTGTTCATCATCCTTCCCAAATTAAAATGTCCACTGTGAAGGATTATTATAATGTTGCTCACTGGTCCTCTGATGGCAGCGATGTCCCATCATGCTGCAGTAAAGGACACTGTCCTCATCCTCTTCTGCTGATCTGGGGTCAGGCAACAGTGTCACAGGCTAGGCAGGGTCTACCAGACGTCCCTCACCCCAGCAAGGTTTCCCAGCTCCTCCTGAGACGTTCCCAGGCCTGATGGGATCAATAATCCATCCAGAAAGTTCAGTCAGGGTCTCCTACCAGTTGGACGTGGCTGGAAAATCTCCAGCAGGGCAGAGAGTCATCCTGATCAGATGTCTGAACCACCTCAACTGGTTCCTTTCAATGTGGAAGATGAGCAGCTCTACTCAGAGCTCCCTCTGGATGAATCTATCTCTGACCAGCAGCAAAGATCAGTAAAGTCTGTGTGTTCACACACACAGACTCACTGTCAGCAGGAGCTTCATGTAGCTCAAGTCAACAAGCTCCACATTTCATCTTCCTTTAGTCTCTGCTGTAACACCTGTGTGAGATGAACAGTGTTCACTCTAGTGAATCAGAAACTTGTTGTAGACTTCACAGAGTGACATCAGCTCAGTCAAGTTTCAAGGAAGAATTCACTGCTGTCTCACCTGCTGCTGGTCACTGTCATCACGTCTGCTGCTGTTGATGTTCAACCATTTCTCTTGCTTCTTCAGGTTGGTGTCTCTTTTTGCTGAAATATAAATGAATGAATGAATTAACTGAATTACTTAGATTAACCAAGTATTGTCATCTACCACAGTGTATACATACAAACAGTTTGAAAAGGAGAATAACAAACATACCTCTGGGGTACTGTTCTCATTTTTGCCTAAAATCAACACCAATGAAAAACATCTTGATCAACAACATCACGACTTGATAGAAAGTTTTATCAAACATTAAACCATGATCACATTTTATCTGACTACACACAGATCTTACCTGTTAGACTTTTTCTCTTCTTTATCAATATGAATATGACTATAGATGCTATTAATAACAAAAATACTATAATAACAACGCATCACAATTGCTGGTATGTTTAAACTGTGTTCTGCACATTCAGCATCAGTTGAAGCAGTTCCTGGTCCGATCAGCTGAAGGTTTATTGATTCACATCTGGAATGACAGAGGGACATTTTTACAGGAAAATGGCTATAGATACTACAAATTGACTGCAGTAAGAAACCAGGTGTGTGTGTCTGATGTGAAGTTTCACTTACTGTGTGTGTGTCTGACAAGATGTAAATGTCCCATTTGAAAATGTCCCACCACTGCAGTCAGAGCACTCAGTGTCTGTGGAGGCTGTTCCTGTACAAACACACATTATATACATGTTGATAGTAGTGACTAATGAACTATATATTATGAAATGATCAGTGTGTTATATGACACCATTACATGTCATCAGACCTGTCTGATTTCCATTCAGGAGGTTTTTATTTATTTTTGAATACTAGAAAATCTAAACATTCAGAAACATTTCTCTTGTTTCAGTTTACAAATTGATTGCTCCTTCTTTAATAATTAGAGTTTGATGAAATGTTCTCCTGCAGCTCTTTTCTCACAGGTGCAGGTAAAGATGAGATTTTTATTCAGTGTAAAGGAGAAATCACATCAGCTTCATAAACAAACCTTCAACTGTTTAACACTGAAGTTATCTAAATGGTATTAGCTGCAGTAATTTATGCAAATATTTCAGCACAGGATATTTATTCTAATATGTTTATGCCGATCCAGATGCATTTTAATGGATCATCATCAGCTAAAGTAAAACTGATCATGTTGCAGCTCTGCAGCATTTCACTGCATGTGTGAGTTTGACAGATGATTTGGACGCAACAATGAGTGATTCTGTCCTGACACCTGGGCTGGTAACATACAGATTCATTTCACTCCAATGCTAATTATGATTAGCAAAGATAAGTTAATGAATGATTTGACCTGGTGCCGTCACTTTTGCAAGTTAAAGTAACAAACATAATGGTAGGCCAAAATAAAACCTGTCTGTTGTAAGACTGTAGGACTGAGTGTCTCTGTAGTTCCAACAGATTAAATCACCTCAGCTTCAGGAGTCACATTCTCTGTCATATCATAAATTCAGCTTTATTACCTTGACAGAGCAAAAAGAGCAGGTGTGTATGTGGTAAACTGTTAGCGAAGGGGCATTTGAGAAAGTGACCACAGGTCAGACAAATGGACAGGAAGCAATGATCCATTTCTTTTCCTTTGACTGGGAACTTTCAGACAGTTTGAAGTTGGACACTTCTTGAAAACACAAACCCATTAAAGTTTCACACCGTTTCTCAGAAGCAATTTACACGGAATAAAGCGGATGTAAAAACCAAGCTGGAGCAGTTTTTTGTACCATAATCTATTAAAATTACTTTTTTTTCTGTTACACATTCTGCACATTGTAACCAGTCAGCTTCTATGGTTTTCCTCAGTGCAGTCAATCATCCAAAAGTTCCATAACTGATGGCTCCAGGTTGACTGGATGGATCAGCTGACCTGCTCCACACTGAGACTTTTATAGTTTTTATAGTTTTAAAACTTTAAAATCTAAACCTACAGTCTAAAGTTAAAGTCAGAACAAGACGACCAACCTTTTTTACTGATGTATTGTCCTGGTTCACAGTTTCTGTGTCTCTGTGCTGCCACACAGCCTTTGTCTTTGGAGTCTATACAGTAGAATCCTTCCAGTGGTTCACAAACTGTATCTGATGTTGGTGTGCATGAAGTCTTTATCTTCAGACCAGAACCTGTTAACACATATAGAGGTCACACATAGAACTTCTATTCTGTTTTATATACTACAGAGAAAGTGTTTTTCTGCCTAGATGACATCTTTAGTAAATGTGATACAGTAGTTTCTCCACTCTGTGAATTTATTGGAAAACATCAGGAAAAATGAGAGATGGAGGCTACAATCAACTTCTGCAGGAGAGGTCAGTTCTATCATTACTTCAAGTCCCACTGACAACTACTTGCTTACTGCTGTTTAGATAAATACAAATACTGAGCAAACTACAGAGGACACCACAGTCTCAGCTGATACTAACAGCCAATGATATGACCGGAAAAGAAAACTGAACTGAGCCTCATGTGGAAAATCTTGTGACTCTGTTATGTAGAAAGAGTCTGTTGTGACACTAGCCATGTCTTCACTGGATTTGCAGTATTTCATACTTTCTCTCTACAGCCAGTCAATTATTATCAGTGCTAAATCAGTAATGTGCAGTAAACTCATCAAAATGAATCAAAATGTTTTGTCTTCAAACCAAACAGTTGTCTCAGTTCTTACACAGCAGTAGTAGCAATAATATACTTACGTACTGATTTTAAATCTGGGCTTAGAGATAAGTTTCTACGAATAATTAGACAATATGAACAGAGATCTACCTGTGTCACAGTTTGTGCAGGGAAAACAGTGTTTAAGTCCAGTAAGTTGATTCATGTAGGTTCCATCTAGGCAGGGCAGACAGGACGTACTTCTGAATTCTGTGCAATCTGTTTTAACACGACTTCCTGTTGAAAAGAAAATCAACAGTTTAATTTCGCTATGCATTGCGTTTCCATTGAATGACAATGTATAATGTTGAGGGGTCGAGGTGACATACCTGCTGTCTGTATTACAGTTTCATTCTTCTCACCACCACACACATGAAGCCAAAGTTTAAAACATTCCTAGCCTGTTCTTTTTACTGTTGAATTCAAACCAGTCAGATTCAGGTCCTTTCATTGACATTTCCTTCAGAACAGAAATATACATGAAGTATGTTTTATACCTGGAGGCACGTTTACAGACCCATCTGTAACTACCACAGTGAAACGTCCCCTTAACATCTTAGCTGATCTTACTAGGTGACACTTGGGACAGCATTCATTCCATCTGATACTCACACGACATGTGAGACTGTTTCCACTGAAGACTTTCATCAAAAGTATCTGTGAAGAAGAAGAAGAAGAAGAAGAAGAAGAAGAAGAAGAAGAAGAAGAAGAAGAAGAAGAAGAAGAAGAAGAAGAAGAAGAAGAAGAAGAGGGTTTTTGTCAGTGAAGCCTGGTTGAAATGTTGACACTGTCAACAACTGGTCTGAATGAATCAGGCAGAGAATGAAAAGACTAAAGAAATGACTGACAGCCACCTTCATGAGGTGGAAATGACCAGGAGTAGGAGGAAGAGTGGAGGAGATGCTGCTGCCAAGTTTAGACCAAAGAAGGAAGCTGAAGATCTGAGGAAGAAGAAGAAGACTGAAACTAAAACAGACCAAAGAACAAATTGTTCTTCCTTTTCTATTTTATGAGTTACAGATACTTTTCTTCATTTTCATCTGCTAAACCAAAGTTAGACGAATATTGGACTTTCACATGTTGCAGATTATCCTTCTGACCAATGTAATCTACAATAACCAAAGAAGATAATTTCACTTTTTGAAACATTTCACTCTAAAATTATAGAGTGAATATCTGGAGTTCAAAGACTTATTTCATGGTTTTGTATTTACTGGTTTCCTTTGATTTCAAACTGTTGAAATGTTACTGAAGTGGAGATCATTTGAATTCTGTTGAATTTGACTCCATGTAAATTAGGAAAATGACTTTCAGCATGATTCACCTAATATTGTAATAATTGGTCCTGAACACATCAGAAATAAACTTTCTAATGATCACTTGATTTGGCACTGTCCTGGCTCCCAGCTCCACTGTAAAGAATCTGGGAGTCATCTTTGATCAGATATGACCTTAACTCACATATAAACAACCCTTCTAGGACTGCCTTCTTTCACCCAGACATCACCAAAATTAGACATTTTCTGTCTCAAAAGATGCAGAAAACTAGTCCATGCATTTGTTACTTCTAGGCTGGACTATCAGGATCTGCACACATCAGGCTGCCCCAACAAGTCTCTAAAGACTCTGTAGTTGATCCAAATGTCTGCAGCATCATTAGCCGACAGGAACTAGGAAAGAGACCATTCTTCTGCTCTCCTCATACAGCCCTTAATGGTCAGGCTCCATCTTACCTAAAGATCTCATAGTCCCCTACAACCCCACTAGGACTCTACGCTCCCAGAATGCTGGTTTACTGGTGGTTCCCAGAGTTTCTAAGAGTCGAATGGGAGGCAGAGCCTTCAGTTATCAGGCTCCTCTACTGTGGAACCTTCTCCCAGTTTCGGTCCGGGAGGCAGACACCCTCTGTACCTTTAAGAGTCGGCTTAAAACTTTCCTTTTTGATAAAGCTTATAGTTAGGGTTTGCTCAGGCTTGAACCATCCCTTAGTTATGCTGCTATAGGCCTAGACTGCCGGGAGATCTCCCATGATGCACTGAGCTTCTCTCTCTCTCTCCACTGTATGGATTCATATCCCATAAATACATGTTACTAATATCTTCCCTTTCCTGTAGTATTGTGCTCTTCCGTCTCTCTCTTCTGTCTCTTTCTGCAGGTATTTCTGCCTCTGGAGCTGTAGAGTCTGATCTGTGATGACAAGTCTCCTGCTGCTCCTACAACTCCACTCAACACCTGCTGCTATAATTAGAAATTACTTACACTGCTATTAGTTGTATTGCTATGTTAGCAGTTAACACTTTATCACTACTATCATTACTACTGCTGTATTACTGGCATCACCTTACATTTTATATGGAACCTGCAAGGTATGCTAAGGTTCTTTCTTGCTATTCTCTACCCCTCTCCCCCCTCCCCTCTCTCTCCTTCCCTAACCCAACCGGGTCGAGAGAGATGGCCGCCACCTATCCGGTTCTGCTCAGGTTTCAGCTCTAAAAGGAAGTTTTCCTGCCACTGTCAGCCAGTGCTGCTCATGGTGGGACGAGTTGGGTCCTCTCTGTAAATACCTATTTTAAAGGAGTAATCTAGACCTGCTCTATATGAAAAGGCCTTTGAGATGACTTTTGTTGTGATATGAATAGTAAATGTCTGAATCTGAATTGAATTGAGCGAAATATTGCGGGTTAGGAACCACAGATTTGTCACAACAACCCACCATCTCATCCCACCAGAAAAAACTGTATTACATCCCTAAAACAAGGCACTGTTTTTCTTTTGGTTGTAGGGCCCTACCACTTATTTTCACCTCTTATGATATCACTCAGTAGAGTTGATGGCCTGATGAATAGAAACACCTTCACTTTCTCACTTATATTAGTTCTTCGGACTCTAATTGACTAAAAGGAGTGACAGAGAGAGTCAGAGAAGAAAAAGGTTTACAAACTCAGATGTTAAAGAGGAGGGAGCAGTGACAGACATTACCGCCTGTCAAACAAGCTCTGTAATGTTCTGTGCAACAACTTTACCAACAGAGATGTAGCTGTCAAAGGTTTTCTAGGAAGTCATTTTGAGCGTAGGCTGGTTGTTTTCATGAGCTGAGGACACCATCTCACTGAGATCTGAGGAGAGTTCTCATCCAAACCCAGGAGGAGACATTCAAACAAAGAGAAACTATCACTGCACTGACCAGTAGGTAACCTGGTTACGTAGTGAGACTGAGACAAGAGGGGCTAAACTAATTTAATTATCCTGGGATTTTGAGTGACCTGTTAGTTTCGTCTTCCCAGGTGAACAACATTGGTCACCTCACTGTGTTCTCCAAAACTTCTTACAACTATCACCTGGATGGACAGAGTCCACCATGAATCCTAGCTTGTTCTTCTCTTCTGGAACAATCTGAGCGACGATCTCCAACACCTCCTTTCTCATGTCCTCGTTGCTACTCTCTGGGAGGTTCAGGAGACAGATTCCACCGCCCACTGTACCACTCTGTTTCTTCTTGTTTCTCCTGCAGGGTAGTAATCTGTTGTTCATCCTCTTCACTGTATCAATCTGGTGCCACGGCATTTCCAGCCCATTTACTTTCTTTAATAGTAGTGATCTCAGCTGTATTTTTAATTGCCATTTACCCAAACTTAAAGGTCATTTAGCCCATTAATGGTATTCAGGATGTCAGCATTAGTAACCACTTCTTCTCTCCTCTGTAGCTCTTCAGTGCAGATGTTCTTTGGGTTGGGATGTTGGTTTGTGTGCACCTCTACCCAAACACATTTTCAGGGACCAAAATTATTATTAGACTTGGCTAAATAAAATTACAAGTTGGAAGCTTAGTGCTGGTGATATTGAAGTTATGTGACCATGCTGTATCTCTTTTATAGCCTAACATTAGCTTTTTACTTCTGGCGATTGTATTTGTATTGGTTTCTGGTAGGTTAAGCTAACATACTGTAGCCTGTGTCCACATAGCACAGCTCAGACTTGTTATCATATGTGATCAGAAATTTTACATGTCTGCATGAACATGATAAGTGCAGTAGATTAAATAAACCAACACTCAAGGTTTACACAACTGAGTGACCGGCTAGACCAGTTTTTACGGTGCAACAGTTCCTTACTTTGAAAACATTAATGAAACTAGTATTTAAACCAAGCAGACATCATAGTTATAACTGAAGACACATTTTAGTATTGAGCGTTTCCCCTAGAATGACTGTGATGTGAGGGCATCTTGACCGACAGGGGGGGTGATAGGTACATTATATAGAGAGGACTAGGGTTTTCCTGTCCAATGCCAGCAAGGCTACTGTTAGCATACAGCCCGCGTAACTAAAGGCTGATAACTTGGACTGACTCTCGGACGTTTAGGGTCGGCGTCTGTCCATCTATGATTTACAGAGACTTACAACACTTGTCGGAGCTTTTCTTACTTTTAACGGCGAGTTGTCGCCCTGCTGAGACAATGGTAGGGGAAACACTGGTATTGACTCTTACAAAGGTAAAAGGCGAGGCCTTCGCTCTTTTATCGTTAGGATTTACTTTTCATTTCCGTGTAACCACTCTTTATTAATATTGCTGCATTAGAAGCTGCTCCACTCTGCTGCTACTGAATAATATCTGTTTTACTTATGTACAGAAACATGAGAGGAGCTTGAGGAAGTATTTTCAGTAGGCCTCGAGACCGTTGTCAATAACGTATTCTACTGCGCAGTTTCCTGTACTGAAGCATTCAGTGACGACATGAAATTTCATAAGGTCCTTCCGATACTATATTCTGTGGTGTAATGAATAACAAACCTAAACAACACAGAAATGTAGCCAACTTACCGTTGCTGGAGTGAAATACTTTTTAAGAAAGTGGACGAAGCTGTAGTGACGTCACCCATTGCTTTCAGTTCCAAGGCCGTAGAGGGCGGAGCGAGCGAGGAGCTGATCTCCCTCCCACACAGAGCAGTTCACCTGGCAACGGAAGCATGAGTTTCACTGAAGACTGAGGTGTCACATCGTCCTTCAAAGGGAAAATAATAATAAACGCTCCATCTCAATCACAAAATCCCTGAAACAACACAATACACTGAAATCGGGTTGGTGAGTAAAGATGAAAGTGCAAAGTGCACCAAAGGGGAATTCTGTGTGACACGTGAACCAATAGACTTAAACTGATAGGCCTCTGTGCAGTCACTGGTCCAATAGGAACTGACAGAGTGAGTAGAGGTTAGACAAGTCAACAACAGCAGTTATACCAAGATGGCGGCGCGCACGGACGCAGCGGCTCGAGGCTCCCTACTTCTGTGCACTATTTATTAGTACATTGTTGTATTTCTTATTGTATATAATTTCTTTTATAGTGCACTGTTTGTCTTCGTGGAGCACCCACAATTTCGTTGTACTTAACTGTACAGTGACAATAAAGCCTATTCTATATCTATTCTATCCTATATCTCTTCTATATATGGGGTTATGTTGTTTTCAGTGTTGGAAGTGGATGCAGCAGTAGATGTCTGATCTATGAACCTAAACAACTGTTAGTGACTATTTTTGTCAAAAGACTTTTAAAGACATGACATGATGATTATTGTTTAACTAAAGAGATAATCATAAAGAAGCTTGAGGGCCTTAGTACTTTATTATCTGTTAAATATAATGGCCTGTAGTGAGTTTGAGAGACCCATAGATGAGACAGGAATCCAAGCATGCAGAGTGGTTTTATTCTGTCTCATTTCTCACTGGATTATTTTGAGTGTGAGAGAGAAAGAGAACAAAGTTACTACCATCAAATCAGCAGAAATGATGTGTGATAAAGGTAAATCAAATAGATAAGGAAACTCACAGCACACACACAACATGGTCAAGGTCAGAAACAAAGAGTATATATAACCTGTCATCCTGGTGAAGTTGCTGCACCTGACAGGTGTGATCAGGTGACCCTCGGACATTATCTCTGTATCGCAATTTGACATATTTTCTGTTCTTTCCAATGCACCGAAAACCCTGAGGTAATGTTTTTTGTTATTTTTAAGTTTAAGATATCTTTACAAACAAGGAAGGAACTTTTGGATACAGTCAATATATTTAATTCTAGCAAACAAAGCAAGAAATAAAGAAAGAGAAAGAGAGGGACAGTGAGGGATTTTGGCCAGGGCTGGGTTTCACTTCCTGGAGAGGTGGGCGGGCAGCAGAGTTGCTGTCTCACTGGAGGTTGAACACAGAGCAGGCTGAGTAGCAGAGGCCTCTACTACAATGCAGCATTTGAGGTTAGAGAGGTAACTTCAGGTTTAACTCTTGAGCTTTCAGGGTTACAACATGGGTCACTTCTTCCCAAGTTACATCACCATGGTGACTTATGCTGAACGCCTAACCTGAGGTCTGTAATATGTAGCAAGTTCAACATACCCAGGATAACTATTCGTTCTCTGGCTTCACTAAACCTAACAACCACAGTCTGGCTAAGCAGTCATATGACGGTGGTTATCAACTTGTTAAGTCAACCCAGGATTTCCCGAGTGCATTACAAGCAACATTATCAGAACCATGAGTAAAGTACTTGATATAATATGAGAGGTTGCCTGCTGGTTATTTCGGTTGTAATGATGTCCAAAGTAATATTTAATGAAGTGAAATGTAAACAATATGATCACATGACTAGGATAGAAAAGAAACACTAGAAACTATTTCCAATTTTAAAAGTCAGGCTAGGAATATATTATAAATAAGTACAAAAATGATTGTTTCTCACTGAGAGAGAAATTTCTCCCTTTTTGTCTGATGGTGATTTACTCAGTTATTCTGAATATGTGATGCAGGTAAACAGTGACAGTAACATCAGACTGTTTCTGCTGCCAAAGCAGAGAGGAGAAGAGAGAGTTCGTGTCTGAGGTCGATCTGACTGAAATGTTCATAATATATAACATATAATTGTGGGAAATATCCAACAGTTTGTGGATAAAAGCATCTTCGTTCAGTTAAAATGAAACGTAGCTACATTATCATTTAGTATAATAAACTCTCTCTCTGTTTATTAGAAGCTCTGTTGTAGACATATGGATAGACTGGAGCAAAAGGATTCCACTGATCTATAAAAATATCTTTTGATCTTTATTATCTGTCACTTTATTGTAAACTCTTTTGTCCCTGTCGGGATCCTGTAGGAATGATGACTCTGGTTTTCCAGTGATCTGATTGGTCAGTAGTTGGGCTGTTAACAGGTTTTGATCTGATCCTCTGGGCCCGGTTTTTCAAAAGTAATCCGCTCGGATTTTGGATAACGGATTGGATCAAATCTTGAAAATGGGTTTTTCAAAAGAAAAAACGGATTACGTAATCGGATTAGATCACGTAATCCAATCTTGGTTTTGATCCGGATCAAACCTTTAGTTTGGGTT
Source organism: Lates japonicus (assembly GCA_033238685.1). Classification (NCBI taxonomy): domain Eukaryota; kingdom Metazoa; phylum Chordata; class Actinopteri; family Centropomidae; genus Lates; species Lates japonicus. The sequence goes on from BRZM01000001.1 coordinate 2,476,524, forward strand.
TTTTAGAACTTTTTAGTAGGATTGGGATCACTTTGATCCAAAAACTCTGGATTATACTGATCCCATCAGAAGGGTGGATTCAGCGTGATTGCGGCCCAAATATAATGAAACTTAAAAATTGTACTGCCACTATATTTGATCATGGTGTAGCTTCAAGAGATCCGAATACAGGTTTTACTGACGGTCATCCATCAGGCGTGACACAGGAATCTTCTGTTCAGTAAAGTACAGAGTCAACGTCATTCTTTCTGTAGGTTGAATTACATTTGCAACGAATTTGCTGTACCCCAAGCATGAGACGATAAATGAGTAAATTAAAGAAATAGATTACAGGTTAAAGGAAAGAAGCAAGGTTACGTCCGAGACTAAAAGGAAATGATCTTCAAGACTGCCAACAGTGCAGCTCTGAGAGAAAGGCGCTGAGATTACACAGCTATGCAGTGCCCCTGTATCAGGCCCCATCTCTTGATGGTAGTGAGTTCTGTAGCTATTGATGTGGGAAAAGTACTGAGTATAAGGATACTATATACACTGTACCAACACAAATATTCAAGATTATTAATAAATCAGTACTCACTGACTATCCGAGAATTTCCAATACACTTTCCTTGAGCATTCTTATGTCACTTGAAGACTACATACTCAAACTACTATTCATTGACTCAAGATTCAATTAAGATCAAAACAAAGATATTACCAAGTTTGATTAAAAATAGTACTATGAAATTTTGTAATACTCAAAATTAGTATGAAATTATTATTGCAACACCAAACTGCACAACATCTCTTTATCTAATTGTCAGCTCAACCATTGTGAAAATACAGTGAATCAGAGTTGATTTTCTTTTTCTTATTAAAATGATCATTGTTTCTTTCAAAACATTCAGTGTCATCAAACTAAAATGGGACCCAGTCCAGAATCTGTGAGGTCACCTGAGATGGGGTCCAGGAACTGTCCCACGGAGTTCCTAACTGCAGGAAGCAATCAAAGCTTGCAACAGATAAGGCTACAAGTAAAACGTACACCAAGAGAATACAAAACATAGGTATCAAAAGCCTCATTAGTGCATACCTCCATCCTCCCTCGGGTGTTGAAGTCAGAGTCTGGTAGGCTATAACGATTCAGCCTCAGTATAGCGCCCACAGCAGCAGAAAGAGCGGCCTCATAAATAATCTCAAACAGTCAATATTGGACCATGTACATGATATTTAACGGCCATTAATTAATGTGTATTCATCACACAATAAAGATATTTGTTTTGTTTTTGGATTGAGTTTTTAGTGATGCATGCAATGATAAACAGAACAAAGCAATTCCATACCTACTGGTTTTCAGAAACCAAAACAACCGTAAATCAGAAATAGTGTTCAACCATTGTGTCCCTGTTGCACTTCCTGTTTGCTCGCTCTGGCAGAATGCAGGAGGCTGGTCAGGTTCCGCGCCCAGCATTGTCAGCACGTGAGGAGGACACTGCGCCAGCTATGCCGCAGTATCACAGCCAAGGGTTATAAGGTAGGCTTGTGGTTCCTACATTGTGATTCTTATCCCGCCTGAGCGCTACATCTACTTATGATCCTGAAAGTTTCTATTCGACTGATTCAATCCATGTTGCTTTGAAAAAACCGCCTAAAAGTAAAATGGATTACATGATCATGATAGCAAAAGATTACCAAATCTAGATAAATTTTATCAGGATTTAAACCTTTGAAAACTGGGCCCTGATGTTAACCTTGCCCTGGAGCAGATTAGCGTTCAGCATAAGTTACTATGAGATTTGATCCTACTAGGAAGTGAATCACCGCCAGACTGAAAACCCAGCTCTAACTCCCAAATCCTGCTTCATAGCGCAGGCCTCAGGCCTCAGGCCTCTGCTCTGGCACACATTGTGTTCAGACAATCAGATTAAAATAGCCCAACTACTGACTAATCAGATCACTGGAAAACCAGATCCATCAGGATCTCTACTGCTACAAGATCCCGACATGGACAAAGAGTTCCATTCTGGTTTTAAAGCAGAGCTTCTAACAAACAGAGGGAGAGTTTTTCACACTAAATGATTGAATACTTATTATTATAGTAAGCAGTATAGTAAGTTTCAATAACCAAATTCACCTTCAGGAATCAACATTTCTTCTGACAACGTTGCTTGTAATTAACCTCTCCACCTCTTTCACATGAATGTGCTCATGGCTGGGTTGGGAAATCCTGGTTTGACTCACCAAGTTCATAATCACCATCATATAACCAGACTGCAGCTGTTAGGTTTAGTGAAGCCAGAAAACCAAACTTTGTTGTTGTTGAATAGATGAGCTGATCTTAAGCAGGTGTGCAGGCGGATTGGGGGGAGCAGGAGTCCAGAAGGCCACACCCAGCATCAAGCTGGGTTACAGGGCTAGACCACTACCACACCTGGGCCAGTCTGACCACATGTCCCTGCTGTTAATCCCTGCCAGGACGGCTTCGACAGGACTAACTGGGATGTTTTTGAACATCCGGACCTGTGTTACATTAAGAACTGCAGAGACACTGTCACAGTGGACAAACGCATCCGGGTCTACCCCAATCAGAAGCCCTGGATGACCCGGGGAGGTCCAGTGGTTGCATCGGAGAGGCCAAGTCAGACTACAGGAGGAGGATCGAGGACCATCTGGACAGCAACAATAGCAGGTGGGTGTGGCAGGGGATCCAGCATCTTACCAACTATAGGACAAACCTCGGAGCTGCTGAAGGTGACGTCTCGCTGGCAGAGGAGCTGAATCTCTTCTTTGCCCGCTTCGAGGTGGAGCCACCAGAGGCAGCCACACCACACCCTACAGTCCACAGCAGCTTCACCCTTACTGTAGAGGAGCATGAGGTGAGGCGCACTCTGCGGGCTGTCAACCCGAGGAAGGCTGCTGGACCCGACAGTGTGTCCAGACGTACGATGAGGGACTGCGCAGACCAGCTGGCTGGAGTCTTTACCAGGATTTTCACACAAACTCAGGAGAGGAGACAAAGGGGAGAACACTTGGAGAACTAGATGAGAGGAGGCCGGCATGACAGAAAGTCTGGCAAAACATCATCACAGGACTGGCCCTGCTCCTGCTGAAAGTACATGTAGGAAGATTTGTTTATTCACATTTATTTGGTTGTGGAGGGAGTCCAAAACTGACCATACAGGCTCTTTGTTCTGACCCTCTGATATGACCAATAGGAGCATCACCTGAAACAGCACCCCTACAGTGACAGGCATACTGGATCTTCATCATGGTCACAGTAATAAACACGCAGTGAAAGTTATGGGTCAATTGAGCTCTAGTTTGTCTTTCACTTTTACTTGTGTGCTTCCTGTGAACTTGCTGTAAACTTGTAAAGCACTTACAGCACAGCATCAGAATGACAGTGTCCAGGGTTGTTCATTGAGAACTAAAGTCATACACACATTGTTAATATAGATATTAACACTTTCAGAGTTTACTATTCATTCAAGTGTCCATTCTATCTCACACATGTACAGACTGTTGACTTTTTATAGCAATAAAGGCATGAGAAAATATTTCCTTGAATATGCAAACACTCTTATATTACTTTTACATGATGTATTTGCTTATCTTGTACGCAGAGTTCTGTGACCTGGTATTAAATGCTGATAAGAACTTACCTTTTCTTGATGCAGATGTCGCCTATCCTCTAAAAAACAACCAAACAATCAAAACAAAACTGTAAAACAAACAGTTTTTCAACTGTGAAACATGAGAAATATTTACACAGCAAGAAATTTCAAAATGAAGATCCCTGTTAGTGTGGGTCTCACAATCCTTTATTTTGAAAACAGTTACTAAATTGTATTTTATTTCTTCATTTCATTATACTCAGTAATTTTGACAATGAATACATGTACACTACACTCTGCAGTTCAGTCATATCCAATGGTGTTGATGATGTTTACAATTAATGGTGATGGTGACAACATAACTTTGCATGACTTATATAACTAACATTATATGTATGTGATATGTGTGTATCTCACTGAACCTGTTACTGATAATATCTATACATAATACTACAGTTCACTGAAGAGCCTGAAGGTTGTTCTTGTAAAGGCAGTTCAACATGAAACTCTCTGTTAGTTTTTGGTTCCTTAAACACAAATGAGAAGTTGGTGAAAATGTTGAAAACATCCAACACAGAGCAGCATGTGACTCCTTTGTATTACACTCCTTTAACACTGTGGACTAGAGATATCATCTTCTTCACCAGTTCTTCCTTGTAAAAACATTGTGCCTACATTCCCCACAATGCAACTGCACTGCCAACAGTTGGGTCAGTGATTCCTGTGTGTTATACAGCTGTGTCATTTCAAGCCTCCACCCTGCAGCAGAGATAAAGAGCAGGCCACAGAGGTCTGATAATGAACAAAAACCCTCTCTGGTCAGAATGTATTTATTCTGGGACCACGAAAGAGATTCCACACGTGTCAAACATCACAGAACCTGCTGGACTATTCCTCCAGTGACATACAAACACAAATGTTACAGTGCATCAATAAAAGTGACACTAATCATAAGACATTGTGTTTGAACTTTGTTCTCTACAATTCAGCATCAACTGAAAACTGAAACTTGCTGCTGAGTGTGGCAAAAACCAACATTCCTTGTTCCCCTCAGATCTTTCACTTCCTCTGGAAGTTCCTCTATCCACTTCATAATAACCCCCATCACATGTCACAATACTGCCTTTTGTATTTTACAGTGTTCAGGAAATCTGAAACATCAAAGATGCCCCCAGACATTTTTAATACACACAGAAATACTGTGCTTGGAAAAGTTGTCATGGTTTGTTTGACCAGAACCCCAGAGCAGAGACGAGTGGACACACACACACACACACACACACACACACACACACACACACACACACACACACACACACACACACAGTTGAGCAGTAAAGAACAGTCTTTAAAGATAATTTGGTAGATGTTGAGTACAATTCAGTGAGAATGATGGTGCGGTGCCATGTAGTGGGTAGAAAAGGACTTGAGATGACTGCCTGAACTAGCTCACATGTTTTGCTTCATCTGGACTCTCACCCTCACCACTCCCTTAAAAAAAGAAGGAAAGAAAGAGAGAGAGAGAGAGAGGACCCATGCAGGCACAAGGAGAATAAGCGAAACTCCACACAGAAAAGCCCCGGGATCAAACAAAGAACTTTCTGAGCTATGCTAGCCACTGCACCACTGTGCTCGCAAGCCCCCCCCCAATTGAATCATGAGTGGCTTCATTTGATGGTCTGAGGAGCATGTTGTAATCTTCATAATGACGAGTTCTGTGGACAAGGAGTTTAGCTGGAAAATGACAGGCCTGTTCAGGTTGATGAAGTTGCAATTGCATCATGAGTTTGAGTTTGTTTTTTTAACACCTGTGATTGCAGTGATACATCAGAGGCTGAGGTCTGACTCTAATGTAAACAGATGTGAAAACTGTCTGAGCCTGGGGAATATGTGTGTGTGTGTGTGTGTGTGTGTGTGTGTGTGTGTGTGTGTGTGTGTGTGTGTGTGTGTGTGTGTTGTGGAACTGTTTCCAAAGTGAAACAAACACTGATCTCTATGTGGAGATGAATTGATGAACTTTGTTCTGGCTATCCGAGGCATCCACATTAACAAGGCTCAGTAAAACAATACATTTCTAACAGTGGAACTCATTCAGGAGGAAGTAGTGCATTTGTGGGGGACTATTTTCTGTGGTGGATAATAATAATAATAATAATAATCTACATTTAGCTCTCTGGTGATTATATCCAGCAGCAGGACAGGACAGAAATTGTCAACATTTTTATTACATGTAATCAAAGAGTGACTATACACAGAGTAATGTCTGTGATGCTCTGTAGAATTTCTTTTTTGTTTCACTGCTTATGAGGTGAAGGTCTGTCCAGGACAAAGAATGTTCTGTGATTCTTCACATAGATTAACATTTGTTTATCCTGGAGTTAATTTGCCTTTACTAGAGATGTCTGTTTTGTTATTGTTTAAGAAGGTGTCTCTAAGCTGTGGCTGGTAAACAGAGGATCTCAAACCTGTACTTATCATAACCTTTTTGACAGAACATGAAATTAACAGCTATGTGAGTGTAAACCCATGTTATTGTACACTAGGATGGTCTACGTTGGTTGGTGGTATTTGAAGAATGAGTTAACAGGTGTTACATCAAACACTTATTATGTTTAGTTTTTCTGCAGCAGCCTGTTACTTTCTCACATAACATTTCATTAGACAGTTATTTAAAGATGTGTTTTGATATCTCTGTGTTATTCTCCCACTCAGATTGTAAGTCTCTGAAGATCCAGTGGAAAACAACAAATAAAGATCAGGAGACAGTGAGATCATTGTGTTGTAATGGTCTTAACATTAGCATGAATATGTGAAAGGCTGGAGAGGGTAAATACACTGACTCCTGCAGCAATATCTGACTGCTGGGTATGATTTTTGGAATTATAGGTGAATTTTGTGTATTGGAAACACAAGCAGAGTTTGGAGTTGAGACACACTGCAGGTGATGGTGGATAGAGGAAATAAGTTGCTGGAGAAGGAGAAGTTGAGACAGATGTGGCAGTGAGGGAGTGACTCCTGACATCCATGCAGAGTGATTACAATGAGCCAAAACCATCACCAGGATATCTTAACATTAGTAATGAGAGTCAACATTTACCAGTAGTGTTCTGCTAAATAAATTAATAAATCTAAATTCAGTTCAATAATTTGGGGAAGGTTAAGCTTCCCTTCCCCTCTTAGTAGCATCACCTATGGTTTTTTGACACACCACTGTGTGGAGGTATGCACATCACTCAGAGGTCCAAGAAATATGAAACTGGAAAAGGGCTGACTCTCCACAGCAGAATAAAAAAAGGGTGTAGTAAAATATGTCTTTGTGTTGTCAAAGGGCAGACTGACAGCTTTCAGTCAGAAGACAGGAAGCTGATCAACAGTTAGAGAATGCTGATGTGAAACTCTTACATAAATCATTTCAGAATTTGTACAAAAGTGAAATAAAAATGTTCTTTGAAATGTCATATGTAAAAGTTCCTGAGGGTTTTGTCATCACTGTATGTGTTACTGTTCATTTGTGCATTCATTCACTCTCTATCTGCCTTTGTCATGATCACTAACTCTCCTTTCGTTTCAGACCCTGCCACTCTCTCCTGTCCTGGGTTTGTCTGTAGCTGGGTTTACCTGCCTGCACATTAAGCATGGGCAGACAAAGCCTCATAAAGCCTCTGACACTTCCTCCTGTGCAGGAGAAAGAGTTGAAACTTTGATGAAGAACAGTGACATCTAGTGATTTGCAGAAATTATAGCAGACATTAAATAGAGTTCAGTTAGCACCTAACATGTTCATTCACTTTCTATATGTTATAAAGGCCTAACAATGACTGTAATGTTAAAACAAATATATTGTTTTGGATGCTCTGATAATGATGGTGTCTAACTCTCAACAGGACCCCATTACTGAGGGTCCCTGATCCTTAATCCTTGACTTTGTAGTTGTTTCATCAGATGTGTGGCCACATGTCTAGAACACCTAAGAACAGAGCAGAGCTGTCAACTGATCACCACCTGCTGGTGATTTGGAGCAGATGGCGTGGTGGCTACCAGGGCCATTAAGTCAAGCACATTTCCAACTGGTGTTGGCCTCTGCCAGGGTCTTGTCAGTCCTGTTTGTGATTTTCACGGACAGGATCTCAAGGCACAGTCATCAATTAACCTGCATGTCTCATGGACTGTGGGAGGAAGCTGGAGACCCAGAGAGAACCCACACAGGCACAGGGAGAACATGCAAACTCCACACAGAAAAGGCCCGGGCTCAAACCCGGAACCTTCTTGCTGTGAGGCGACAGATCTAACCACTGCATTCACAATCTTATTTTAAGTCATTTGAACTTGTTTTAAGACTTCCTGACCCTGACATTTTTGAAAGGGTGAAGAAATTTGATGTGAAGTGAAATCGACACTACATTGGCTGGTAGATTTGGTTGAGTGAAGCAAAATAAAGCTTGTATTTACAGTGTCATTTAAATTTGATAGAGCAACCCCATAGAGCTCCACTATGTTCACCAGCAACTATCTCTCTTTAATTGTCTGTTGTTTGTTTCTGGGTGAGTAGTGTTAGCTTATCATAATATCACTGAAAACATCTGCCTGCTGCTGAAAGGAGAGAGACTGAACTGAGACAGTAAAGTTGTGGCCTGTAAGAACTAAACGAGCTGAGAGAACAGTTAAGTCAGGTTATATTTCTCTGTTGTCACTAGGAGTGACATCTTTTTACACTTTCTTGATCATTTGACTCATTGTTTATACAAACATTTAGATGGTGTACTTGAATAGCAAAGTGCAATTTCAATTATAAGTCAAACTGCACTTTGAGCATCTTATTCATTCTAAAGAACAGAATCTTTAAGACTCTGTTTTTTTATTTCATCAGTACAGTTCATACATCAGCAAAAACAAACCAAAAGCAACCTGTTACACCAGAGAGAAAAGAGTCATAGAGTGAGGGAGGAGGACGATCAGTGTCCAACAGAGAGAGTGAAAGACAAGACAGGAGGGAGGAGGGGGAATGGGGAGAGAGATAAATAAAATGTATGACAGAGAAATTTGCCCAGAAGGCTGTGGCTGTGCAGCCTCTCCTCTCCTCCTCTCTCTAATGATGGAGACCCTGGAGGGAGCTGAACTCTGCTTTCCACAACTCCGCAACACCTCCTGCAAGAAGCACACACAGTCTCACTCTGAGCCAATGCTCACTTACATTCTGCTGTCGTCCATCTCTCTGCTCACTGCAGCTCTCAACCTGCTGGTCCTCATCTCCATCTTCCACTTCAGGCAGAGATAAATGTCCTAACATTGTTAATATATTGTTGTACTGAGATTCAGAGAAATAAGTGATCATTGCATCCTGATGTTGATTTGACTTTTGTTCATATTTTGTCCACATTTACTATTTAGATACACTGTAGTTTCAGCTGTCCTTGCTGCTTTTATAGAACAACTGCCTCTATTGGTGACAATGTTGTTGGTGTTTGTAATATTTACAGTGATGATATTCTCTCACTCCAGGCAGCTCCACACCCCCACCAACCTCCTCCTGCTCTCGCTGGCTGTATCAGACTTCCTCGTGGGCCTCCTTGTGATGCCATTTCAAATTCTCTTAACAGAACCCTGCTGGCTTCTGGGTGACCTGGTGTGCTCTCTGTGTTACATTTTACCCTTTATCACTGTCTGTGCCTCAGTGGTAAACATGGTGCTCATATCAGTCGACCGCTATGTGGCTATCTGTGACCCCCTGCACTACCCCACCAGAATCACTCCAAGCAGAGTTCAAATCTGTGTTCTCCTGTGTTGGGTTTACTCTATTTTCTACAGCTTTCTGCTTTTACATGATAACCTGATACAACCAGGTAGGTATAGGTCCTGCTATGGAGAATGTGTGATTCACATTATAGGAACTGTTGACCTTGTGTTAAGCTTTATCATTCCCATTTCTGCCATCATCATTCTGTATGTGAGAGTGTTTGTGGTGGCTGTGTCTCAGGCTCGTGCCATGCGCTCCCACACTGCAGCTGTCACACTGAAGCTCTCAGGCACTGTAACTGCCAAGAAATCAGAGGTGAAAGCAGCCAGGACTCTAGGTGTCATTGTTAGTGTGTTTCTCATGTGTTACTGTCCATATTACTGCGTCTCTCTCTCTGGCCACAACCTCACAGTTGGTTCTGCAACTGAGGTCTTTATGATTTTTCTGGTATATTTTAACTCCTGTCTAAACCCTGTGATCTATGCCTTTCTCTATCCCTGGTTTCGAAAATCTGTTAAACTCATTGTTACACTGAAGATACTGCAGCCTCACTCCTGTGAGGTCAATGTACTGTAGAGAGAAACTGTGTGTGGCTGACATGAGGCACATGAAATGTTTTTCTGGGCTGTTGCTGAGTCACTGAGGTGAAGAGGTTTCTGTCTGAACTAACACAGTAATATCATATCTATTAATGTTGTAAACATACACTGCATGTCCTCATATTTGTACTTTCTTGTAGAAGTTCAGGGACAGACTGTACTCTGTCTCTCTGTGTATGCCACTGAAAGATATTGAATGTGCACAGAATAATCTGTGGTTTTCTTATTATCAACTCTGTCAGAAGCATCACACTGAAAAGACACACTTCTTTTAGTTATGTTTATTTTAAATAGATTTTACAATATTCATGTTTCAATTAAGTCTAACTTAGAATTTGCTCTATATTTGTGTCATATTCCCTTTTTGTTTTTTGTTACCAGCAGAGATGATCAGTCAGATTTTTCACATGATCACATTATTATGGTTTATGTTGTAAATTATGTAGATCACCTCACTTGTCATAATGAAGTTAAATAAAGCTCACAAAATTATTTAATTGTCCCTTATTTGATTGTCCAAGATAAAAAATGAAATAGTACAGAAAATTATATTATATTATATTATATTATATTATATTATATTATATTATATTCAGCAGTTTTGTGGCACTACATACATACAACATATAAATACATACAACATACATGCTGTAATTATTCTATTTCTTTTGGACGGAATGAAAGAAATTGTTTTCACTTTATTGATAGGACGATATAAGAAGTAGTAAACAGAAATGGTCTGATCAGAGGTCAGTAGAGGTCAGAGTAAACAAAGCACACACACAGACCACAGAAGCAGAGAACTAATATTAAGGCAGAGCATAACAACTACACACATGTGTCCACAATAATGGACTGTAAGTAAGGGATTGGAAAACCACCTCAGACACTACCCTAATGATAACAAGACAGTCAAATCATAGATAAAGTATGATGTGGTGGAGAAGAGAAATGTGACAACACAGAGTTAGAAATCACAGTCATCACAGTGATAACTCAGGTTCACAGTGTTAGCAGAATGATGGGATATACTGTTCTGTGAGGAAGTCCAAAAACAGCTTCAGTTCTGACATTTAAAACATCACCATGATCTGGAAGGAACTTTGGACGCTCTATGGATGTTATTACAAAGTTATCAAGGCTATTAAATACATTTATATAATCACTGAGCACACCCTGCTAATACTGGGTAAGGCCTTCTTTTGCTCTCTCAACAGCCTGTTCTTTGTGGTGTAGATTCCACGAGATGATGCTGTGTCCCTTGTGTTGTTCATTTTTCCTAATTTCATGCTGCCAGTCTCCTGTTGTACCACACCTCAAAGGTGTTCTATTGATTTCTGGTGACTGGGGAGGTTACTGGAGTTCACTGAACTCATTGCCATAATCATAAAACCAGTTTGAGACAACTTTCGCTTTGTGACCTTGTACATACACATGGATGCCTGAGCCCACTGCAGCCTCAGATTTCTGTTTTTGGCTGACAGGAGTGGAACCATCATGGTCTTCTGCTGCTGTAACCCATTCTCCTTCAGGTTGGACATGTTGTTCTTCCTGAGATGATTTTCTGATCACCACACTCTGAAATTGGTTATCTGGGTTATCTGATCTTATCTCGTCTGACTTCTCTCATCAACTTCTGCATAACTGTTGTTTACTGGATGTTTGTTGTTTTTCAGACCATTCACACTAAACTCTGAACACTGTGTGAAGACTGTGTGTGAAAATCTCAGAAATACTCAAACCAGCCTGTCTGATATGATTGGCTGATCAGATAATTGCATGAATACGCAGGTGTACAGGTGTCCCTAATAAAGTGCTCAGTAAGTGTAGATGCTAAGTCTGTGATGAGTGTCTGTATTTACTTGATCATGCTCCAGACTCAATGATCCCATTGTTAGTGCCACTCCTCACTGCCTGCAATCAGGACCAGATTAACCTGCCATGGTGCAACAGAGCAGTCGTCTGTATCCAAAATCTGATTTAGCTTATTCGCTGTACAGCCCCACTGAAAAGAAAAACATACATCAGAGTGAGCCACACTGCTGCACTGGATGACATACTTATGAAAAATACGGGCATTGTCGTCTATTTACAAAACAGCTCCACAGGCTAATAACGGCCTGCGGGGCAAGTGGGAGTGGTAGGGCCTGAAATGACAGTTGGTGAAAATGTACAACTGTGATCCTCTTAAACAATAACAAAACAGATATCTATAATAAAGGCAAATTAACTCCAGGATAAACAAATGTTAATCTGTGTGACGAATCATTCTTTGTCCTGGACAGACCTTCACCTCATAAGCAGTGAAACAAAAAAGAAATTGCGTATAGAGCATCATAGAGCATTATCAGGTCACTTGATTGCATACAAAAATGTTGATACTCTGTCCTGTCTCAGTTGCTGGACATAATCACTAGAGAGCTAAAATGTAGATTATTATTACTATTATTATTATATATCCACCACTGAAAATAGTCCCCCACAAATGCACTACTTCCTCCTGAATGAGTTCCACTGTTAGAAATGTATTGTTTTACTGAGCTCAATGTGGATGGGAAATTTGATGACCAACAATTCATCAAATTCATCTCCACATAGACATCAGTGTTTGTTTCACTTTGGAAACAGTTCCACAACACAGACACACACACACACACACACACACACACACACACACACACACACATACACACACGTATTCCCCAGGCTCAGACAGTTTTCACACCTGTTTACATTAGAGTCAGATCTCAGCCTCTGATGTATCACTGCAATCACAGATGTAAAAAAACAACCTAAAACTCATGATGCAATCATCAACTGAACAGGTTTGTCATTTTCTCCAGCTAAACTCCTTGTCCACAGAACTCATCATTATGAAGATTACAACATGCTCCTCAGACCATCAAATGAAGCCACTCATGATTCAAATTCAAATTGGGGCTTATACAGGAAGTAGTACAGCACAGCACAGAAAGTCTTTGCTTGATCCGGGTCCTGTGTGAGTCCATTGTTCCTCCCAGGCCTGCATGGGTCCTCTCTCTCTTCCTTCTTTAAGGAGGGTGAGGGTGAGAGTCCAGACAGCCATGTGAGCTTTTAGTTCAGGTAGTCATCTCAAGTCCTTTTCTACCCACTACATGGCACCGCACCATCATTCTCACTGAATTGTTCTCAACATCTACCAAATTATCTTTAAAGACTGTTCTTTACTGCTCAACTGTGTGTGTGTGTGTGTGTGTGTGTGTGTGTGTGTGTGTGTCCACCTGCCCTGCCTAGGGTTCAACAGTCAAACACAGACAACTTTTCCAAGCATTTTGTGTGTATTAAAATGTCTGGGGCATCTTTTGATGTTTGACTTCCTGAATTAACGTAAAATACAAAGGTATTGTGACATGGGATGGGGTTACAGGAAGGGATAGAGAACCTAGAAGGATCTGAGGTTAAGAATGTTGGTTTTTGCCACACTCAGCAGCAAGTTTCAGTTTTCAGTTGATGCTGAATTGTAGAGAACAAAGTTCAAACACAATGTCTTATGATTAGTGTCACTTTTATTGATGCACTGTAACATTTGTGTTTGTATGTCACTGGAGGAATAGTCCAGCAGGTTCTGTGATGTTTGACACGTGTGGAATCTCTTTCGTGGTCCCAGAATAAATACATTCTGACCAGAGAGGGTTTTTGTTCATTATCAGACCTCTGTGGCCTGCTCTTTATCTCTGCTGCAGGGTGGAGGCTTGAAATGACACAGCTGTATAACACACAGGAATCACTGACCCAACTGTTGGCAGTGCAGTTGCATTGTGGGGAATGTAGGCACAATGTTTTTACAAGGAAGAACTGGTGAAGAAGATGATATCTCTAGTCCACAGTGTTAAAGGAGTGTAATACAAAGGAGTCACATGCTGCTCTGTGTTGGATGTTTTCAACATTTTCACCAACTTCTCATTTGTGTTTAAGGAACCAAAAACTAACAGAGAGTTTCATGTTGAACTGCCTTTACAAGAACAACCTTCAGGCTCTTCAGTGAACTGTAGTATTATGTATAGATATTATCAGTAACAGGTTCAGTGAGATACACACATATCACATACATATAATGTTAGTTATATAAGTCATGCAAAGTTATGTTGTCACCATCACCATTAATTGTAAACATCATCAACACCATTGGATATGACTGAACTGCAGAGTGTAGTGTACATGTATTCATTGTCAAAATTACTGAGTATAATGAAATGAAGAAATAAAATACAATTTAGTAACTGTTTTCAAAATAAAGGATTGTGAGACCCACACTAACAGGGATCTTCATTTTGAAATTTCTTGCTGTGTAAATATTTCTCATGTTTCACAGTTGAAAAACTGTTTGTTTTACAGTTTTGTTTTGATTGTTTGGTTGTTTTTTAGAGGATAGGCGACATCTGCATCAAGAAAAGGTAAGTTCTTATCAGCATTTAATACCAGGTCACAGAACTCTGCGTACAAGATAAGCAAATACATCATGTAAAAGTAATATAAGAGTGTTTGCATATTCAAGGAAATATTTTCTCATGCCTTTATTGCTATAAAAAGTCAACAGTCTGTACATGTGTGAGATAGAATGGACACTTGAATGAATAGTAAACTCTGAAAGTGTTAATATCTATATTAACAATGTGTGTATGACTTTAGTTCTCAATGAACAACCCTGGACACTGTCATTCTGATGCTGTGCTGTAAGTGCTTTACAAGTTTACAGCAAGTTCACAGGAAGCACACAAGTAAAAGTGAAAGACAAACTAGAGCTCAATTGACCCATAACTTTCACTGCGTGTTTATTACTGTGACCATGATGAAGATCCAGTATGCCTGTCACTGTAGGGGTGCTGTTTCAGGTGATGCTCCTATTGGTCATATCAGAGGGTCAGAACAAAGAGCCTGTATGGTCAGTTTTGGACTCCCTCCACAACCAAATAAATGTGAATAAACAAATCTTCCTACATGTACTTTCAGCAGGAGCAGGGCCAGTCCTGTGATGATGTTTTGCCAGACTTTCTGTCATGCCGGCCTCCTCTCATCTAGTTCTCCAAGTGTTCTCCCCTTTGTCTCCTCTCCTGAGTTTGTGTGAAAATCCTGGTAAAGACTCCAGCCAGCTGGTCTGCGCAGTCCCTCATCGTACGTCTGGACACACTGTCGGGTCCAGCAGCCTTCCTCGGGTTGACAGCCCGCAGAGTGCGCCTCACCTCATGCTCCTCTACAGTAAGGGTGAAGCTGCTGTGGACTGTAGGGTGTGGTGTGGCTGCCTCTGGTGGCTCCACCTCGAAGCGGGCAAAGAAGAGATTCAGCTCCTCTGCCAGCGAGACGTCACCTTCAGCAGCTCCGAGGTTTGTCCTATAGTTGGTAAGATGCTGGATCCCCTGCCACACCCACCTGCTATTGTTGCTGTCCAGATGGTCCTCGATCCTCCTCCTGTAGTCTGACTTGGCCTCTCCGATGCAACCACTGGACCTCCCCGGGTCATCCAGGGCTTCTGATTGGGGTAGACCCGGATGCGTTTGTCCACTGTGACAGTGTCTCTGCAGTTCTTAATGTAACACAGGTCCGGATGTTCAAAAACATCCCAGTTAGTCCTGTCGAAGCCGTCCTGGCAGGGATTAACAGCAGGGACATGTGGTCAGACTGGCCCAGGTGTGGTAGTGGTCTAGCCCTGTAACCCAGCTTGATGCTGGGTGTGGCCTTCTGGACTCCTGCTCCCCCCAATCCGCCTGCACACCTGCTTAAGATCAGCTCATCTATTCAACAACAACAAAGTTTGGTTTTCTGGCTTCACTAAACCTAACAGCTGCAGTCTGGTTATATGATGGTGATTATGAACTTGGTGAGTCAAACCAGGATTTCCCAACCCAGCCATGAGCACATTCATGTGAAAGAGGTGGAGAGGTTAATTACAAGCAACGTTGTCAGAAGAAATGTTGATTCCTGAAGGTGAATTTGGTTATTGAAACTTACTATACTGCTTACTATAATAATAAGTATTCAATCATTTAGTGTGAAAAACTCTCCCTCTGTTTGTTAGAAGCTCTGCTTTAAAACCAGAATGGAACTCTTTGTCCATGTCGGGATCTTGTAGCAGTAGAGATCCTGATGGATCTGGTTTTCCAGTGATCTGATTAGTCAGTAGTTGGGCTATTTTAATCTGATTGTCTGAACACAATGTGTGCCAGAGCAGAGGCCTGAGGCCTGAGGCCTGCGCTATGAAGCAGGATTTGCAGTTAGAGAAGTGACTTCAGGTTTTCAGTCTGACGATGGTGGTTCACTTCCTAGTGGGATAAATCTCCATGGTAACTTATGCTGAACAACTAATCTGCTCCAGGGCAGGTTAACATCAGGGCCCGGTTTTTCAAAAGGTTTAATCCTGATAAAATTTATCCAGACTTGGTAATCCTTTTTTTTGCTATCCATGATCATGTAATCCATTTTACTTTTGAGCCGGTTTTCAAAGCAACATCGGATTGGATCAATCGATCCAGATAGAAACTTTTCAGGATCACCAAATCTGACAACCAGCGCTCAAATAGGATAGGAAATCAATGTAGGAACCACAGAAAGCCTGCGTACATAACCCTGCTCAGGTCCCAACATCGCGAATGTCCTCTCCTCGCGTTGACAATGATGCACCTGGTTCTTGGAGACCCTGACCAATCTCCCATTCTGCCAGAACGAAAGCAAACAGGAAGTGCAACAAGGACACAATAGTTAGACACTATTTCTGATTTGGATTTGTTTTGATTTCAAACCAGTGATGGATTGCCATTGCTTTGTTATTCTGTTTTATCATTGCATGCATCACTAAAAATAATTCAAAACAAAACAAAAATATCTTTGATTGTGATGAATAATATTAATTAAATGAGAATTAACATATTATTTGTGGTCAATATTGACATGCCTAGATTATTTTATGAGGCCAAACTCTTCTACTTTGCTGTAGGCCCATACTGAAAGGCTTGAATACGTTATAGCCCACCAAGACTTGACCAACCACAGAGGAGGATGGAAAGTGACACTAATGAAACTTTTGATACCTAAGTGTTTGCATTCTGGTAATATTTCGCTTTTACTTGTTGCTGTGCTTAGTCTGTGCATTAAAGTTGATTGCTTCTCGGCAGTTAGAAACCTCAGATGCCGTTCCTCGACCTGTCTGAGTGACCTCTCACGGGTCTCAATTGGGTCCTACCTACATTTTAGTTTGATGACACCGAAATTGTTTGAATGAAAACAATGATGCATTTCAATAAGCAGCAAAATCAGAACTTGATTCACCGTATTAT
This sequence comes from Lates japonicus, assembly GCA_033238685.1. Lineage (NCBI taxonomy): Eukaryota > Metazoa > Chordata > Actinopteri > Centropomidae > Lates > Lates japonicus. The sequence continues at coordinate 2,493,757 of BRZM01000001.1, forward strand.
CCATTATGATTTGAGCTAATGATTAGAATTAAAGAGAAGGATTTGATATCTTCTTCAATAAATAATTTTATAACACTTTGAGAACGATGCTGCCAAAATTTCAATGCTATTTTTAATCAACTGCAGAATGCACTCTGTTCGAATCTAATTGAATCTTAGAATACAGTGATTTATAGGTAGAATTAGTGATATGAATGCCCAAAGGGGAAATTGTATTGAAATTCTCTAGATAATCTAAGGATAATTGTAGATTTAATAATAACATCTGAAGACGAAGTTGTACTTAATAATTGTGCCTTATAAAACATCATATGCCCAGGCTCTTTCCACACTTGTTACTCACAGGGGCACTCCACCCCATCAAGGACGGGCCCACAGGCCGCATAGCTGTGTGTAACCTCTGACGCCTCTCTCAGAGCCACCATGTGTAGTCTCAGAAGATGCGTTTCTTTTCAGCCCGGATGTAACCTCGCTCTTTTCCATTTAACCCAGAATCATACCTGCACTCCACAGTGCCCCATGCTTGAGGAGCAGTGGTCCGCTTAAAATGTAAGAATAAACCTGTTGGAAGATAACCATGACTCTGTGCTTGTTTATTCAGAAGATCTCACAACATCACTGTAGCCTATTTGACGAACAAACAAATTAAAACCCAAGAATAATGTATATCTTGTAGGCTACCGTACGATCCAAATATAGTATTATTTGACATAATTTTAAAAGTTTCATTATATTTGGGGCCTGAACCGTTTAACCCAATTCTTCCGATGGGATCAGTATATCCAGAGTTTTGATTCAGTGATCCCAACTTACCAAAAGTTCTAAAACCCAAACCAAAGGGTTTTCTGATCCGGATCAAAACCAAGATTGGATTACGTGATCTAATCCGATTACGTAATCCGTTTTTTCTTTTGAAAAACCCATTTTCAAGATTTGATCCAATCCGTTATCCAAAATCCGAGCGGATTACTTTTGAAAAACCGGGCCCAGAGGATCAGATCAAAACCTGTTAACAGCCCAACTACTGACCAATCAGATCACTGGAAAACCAGAGTCATCATTCCTACAGGATCCCGACAGGGACAAAAGAGTTTACAATAAAGTGACAGATAATAAAGATCAAAAGATATTTTTATAGATCAGTGGAATCCTTTTGCTCCAGTCTATCCATATGTCTACAACAGAGCTTCTAATAAACAGAGAGAGAGTTTATTATACTAAATGATAATGTAGCTACGTTTCATTTTAACTGAACGAAGATGCTTTTATCCACAAACTGTTGGATATTTCCCACAATTATATGTTATATATTATGAACATTTCAGTCAGATCGACCTCAGACACGAACTCTCTCTTCTCCTCTCTGCTTTGGCAGCAGAAACAGTCTGATGTTACTGTCACTGTTTACCTGCATCACATATTCAGAATAACTGAGTAAATCACCATCAGACAAAAAGGGAGAAATTTCTCTCTCAGTGAGAAACAATCATTTTTGTACTTATTTATAATATATTCCTAGCCTGACTTTTAAAATTGGAAATAGTTTCTAGTGTTTCTTTTCTATCCTAGTCATGTGATCATATTGTTTACATTTCACTTCATTAAATATTACTTTGGACATCATTACAACCGAAATAACCAGCAGGCAACCTCTCATATTATATCAAGTACTTTACTCATGGTTCTGATAATGTTGCTTGTAATGCACTCGGGAAATCCTGGGTTGACTTAACAAGTTGATAACCACCGTCATATGACTGCTTAGCCAGACTGTGGTTGTTAGGTTTAGTGAAGCCAGAGAACGAATAGTTATCCTGGGTATGTTGAACTTGCTACATATTACAGACCTCAGGTTAGGCGTTCAGCATAAGTCACCATGGTGATGTAACTTGGGAAGAAGTGACCCATGTTGTAACCCTGAAAGCTCAAGAGTTAAACCTGAAGTTACCTCTCTAACCTCAAATGCTGCATTGTAGTAGAGGCCTCTGCTACTCAGCCTGCTCTGTGTTCAACCTCCAGTGAGACAGCAACTCTGCTGCCCGCCCACCTCTCCAGGAAGTGAAACCCAGCCCTGGCCAAAATCCCTCACTGTCCCTCTCTTTCTCTTTCTTTATTTCTTGCTTTGTTTGCTAGAATTAAATATATTGACTGTATCCAAAAGTTCCTTCCTTGTTTGTAAAGATATCTTAAACTTAAAAATAACAAAAAACATTACCTCAGGGTTTTCGGTGCATTGGAAAGAACAGAAAATATGTCAAATTGCGATACAGAGATAATGTCCGAGGGTCACCTGATCACACCTGTCAGGTGCAGCAACTTCACCAGGATGACAGGTTATATATACTCTTTGTTTCTGACCTTGACCATGTTGTGTGTGTGCTGTGAGTTTCCTTATCTATTTGATTTACCTTTATCACACATCATTTCTGCTGATTTGATGGTAGTAACTTTGTTCTCTTTCTCTCTCACACTCAAAATAATCCAGTGAGAAATGAGACAGAATAAAACCACTCTGCATGCTTGGATTCCTGTCTCATCTATGGGTCTCTCAAACTCACTACAGGCCATTATATTTAACAGATAATAAAGTACTAAGGCCCTCAAGCTTCTTTATGATTATCTCTTTAGTTAAACAATAATCATCATGTCATGTCTTTAAAAGTCTTTTGACAAAAATAGTCACTAACAGTTGTTTAGGTTCATAGATCAGACATCTACTGCTGCATCCACTTCCAACACTGAAAACAACATAACCCCATATATAGAAGAGATATAGGATAGAATAGATATAGAATAGGCTTTATTGTCACTGTACAGTTAAGTACAACGAAATTGTGGGTGCTCCACGAAGACAAACAGTGCACTATAAAAGAAATTATATACAATAAGAAATACAACAATGTACTAATAAATAGTGCACAGAAGTAGGGAGCCTCGAGCCGCTGCGTCCGTGCGCGCCGCCATCTTGGTATAACTGCTGTTGTTGACTTGTCTAACCTCTACTCACTCTGTCAGTTCCTATTGGACCAGTGACTGCACAGAGGCCTATCAGTTTAAGTCTATTGGTTCACGTGTCACACAGAATTCCCCTTTGGTGCACTTTGCACTTTCATCTTTACTCACCAACCCGATTTCAGTGTATTGTGTTGTTTCAGGGATTTTGTGATTGAGATGGAGCGTTTATTATTATTTTCCCTTTGAAGGACGATGTGACACCTCAGTCTTCAGTGAAACTCATGCTTCCGTTGCCAGGTGAACTGCTCTGTGTGGGAGGGAGATCAGCTCCTCGCTCGCTCCGCCCTCTACGGCCTTGGAACTGAAAGCAATGGGTGACGTCACTACAGCTTCGTCCACTTTCTTAAAAAGTATTTCACTCCAGCAACGGTAAGTTGGCTACATTTCTGTGTTGTTTAGGTTTGTTATTCATTACACCACAGAATATAGTATCGGAAGGACCTTATGAAATTTCATGTCGTCACTGAATGCTTCAGTACAGGAAACTGCGCAGTAGAATACGTTATTGACAACGGTCTCGAGGCCTACTGAAAATACTTCCTCAAGCTCCTCTCATGTTTCTGTACATAAGTAAAACAGATATTATTCAGTAGCAGCAGAGTGGAGCAGCTTCTAATGCAGCAATATTAATAAAGAGTGGTTACACGGAAATGAAAAGTAAATCCTAACGATAAAAGAGCGAAGGCCTCGCCTTTTACCTTTGTAAGAGTCAATACCAGTGTTTCCCCTACCATTGTCTCAGCAGGGCGACAACTCGCCGTTAAAAGTAAGAAAAGCTCCGACAAGTGTTGTAAGTCTCTGTAAATCATAGATGGACAGACGCCGACCCTAAACGTCCGAGAGTCAGTCCAAGTTATCAGCCTTTAGTTACGCGGGCTGTATGCTAACAGTAGCCTTGCTGGCATTGGACAGGAAAACCCTAGTCCTCTCTATATAATGTACCTATCACCCCCCCTGTCGGTCAAGATGCCCTCACATCACAGTCATTCTAGGGGAAACGCTCAATACTAAAATGTGTCTTCAGTTATAACTATGATGTCTGCTTGGTTTAAATACTAGTTTCATTAATGTTTTCAAAGTAAGGAACTGTTGCACCGTAAAAACTGGTCTAGCCGGTCACTCAGTTGTGTAAACCTTGAGTGTTGGTTTATTTAATCTACTGCACTTATCATGTTCATGCAGACATGTAAAATTTCTGATCACATATGATAACAAGTCTGAGCTGTGCTATGTGGACACAGGCTACAGTATGTTAGCTTAACCTACCAGAAACCAATACAAATACAATCGCCAGAAGTAAAAAGCTAATGTTAGGCTATAAAAGAGATACAGCATGGTCACATAACTTCAATATCACCAGCACTAAGCTTCCAACTTGTAATTTTATTTAGCCAAGTCTAATAATAATTTTGGTCCCTGAAAATGTGTTTGGGTAGAGGTGCACACAAACCAACATCCCAACCCAAAGAACATCTGCACTGAAGAGCTACAGAGGAGAGAAGAAGTGGTTACTAATGCTGACATCCTGAATACCATTAATGGGCTAAATGACCTTTAAGTTTGGGTAAATGGCAATTAAAAATACAGCTGAGATCACTACTATTAAAGAAAGTAAATGGGCTGGAAATGCCGTGGCACCAGATTGATACAGTGAAGAGGATGAACAACAGATTACTACCCTGCAGGAGAAACAAGAAGAAACAGAGTGGTACAGTGGGCGGTGGAATCTGTCTCCTGAACCTCCCAGAGAGTAGCAACGAGGACATGAGAAAGGAGGTGTTGGAGATCGTCGCTCAGATTGTTCCAGAAGAGAAGAACAAGCTAGGATTCATGGTGGACTCTGTCCATCCAGGTGATAGTTGTAAGAAGTTTTGGAGAACACAGTGAGGTGACCAATGTTGTTCACCTGGGGCAAAGCTAACAGGTCCTCAAAATCCAGGATCGAATAAAATTGGTTATAGCCCCCTCTTGTCTCAGTCTCTCACTCACAGTAACCAGGTTACCTACTGATCAGTGCAGTGAATACTTTCTTGTTTGCATGTTCTCCTCCTGGTTTGAAGAAGACTCACCTCCTCCCAGATCTCAGTGGAGATGGTGTCCTCAGCTCATGAAAAACAACCAACCTGCCTTTCAAAATGACTTCTAGAAGAAAACCTGACAGCTGCATCTCTGTTGGTGTTGTTTATCAGAACATTGGCGCAGGAGGCTTGTGTTTGACAGGCAGTAATGTCTAGTCACTTCGCTCCCTCCCTTATATCTCTGAGTTTGTAAACCTTTTTTCTTCTCTGACTCTGTCTCTCTCTGTCACCATATACATGGTCATTTCAGAGTCCAAAGAAACCATAAAGTGAGAAAGTGGAAGGTGTTTCTTTGTTCATCAGAGGCCTCATCAGCTCTACTGAGTGAACATCTGTGGGAGGTGAAAATAAGTGGCAGTAGGAGTATATGACAAAAAGAAAAACAGTGCTGTGTTTTAAGGATGTATTAGGGGATTTTTTTTCCAGTGCTGGGATGGAGGATGGTGGGTTGTTGTGACAAATCTGTATGGTTCCTAACCCTGTGTTTCAGCTCAATTCAATTCAATTCAATTTTATTTATATAGCTGCCATATCACAACAAAAGTCATCTCAAGGCACTTTTCATATAGAGCAGGTCTAGACCATACTCTTTAAAATAGGTATTTACAGAGAGAGACCCACAAATCCCACCATGAGCAGCAATTAGGAGACAGTGGCAAGGAAAACTTCCTTTTGGGTAGGCAGAAACCCTCAGCAGAACCGACTCAGGTGGGCGGCCATCTGCCCCTGACTGCTGGGTTAGGGAAGGAGAGATGAGGGGAGAGGGGGAGAGGGGTAGAGAATAGCAAGAGAAGAACATAGCATAGCACGTATTCCATATAAATGTAAGGTGACACCAGTAATACAGCAGTAGTAATGATAGTAGTGATAATTAAAGTGTTAACTGCCAATATAGCAATACAACCACAGCAGTGTAAGCAATTTCTAATTACAGCAGGTGTTGAGTGAGCTGTAGGAGCAGCAGGAGACCAAGAATACAGATCAGACTCTACAGCTCCAGAGGCAGAAATACCCTTGCAGAAAGAGACAAGAGAGAGACGGAAGAGCACAATACTACAGGAAAGGGAAGATATTAGTAAGGTGTATTTATGGGATAAGGGAATCCACAGTGGAGAGAGAGAGAGAGAGAGGAGAAGCCTAGTAATTGGGCGTGGGAGATCTCCCGGCAGTCTAGGCCTATAGCATAACTAAGGGATGGTTCAAAGCCTGAGCCAACCTTAACTATAAGCTTTATCAAAGAGGAAAGTTTTAAGCCGACTTTAGTAGTACAGGAGGTGTCTGCCTCCGGACTGAACTGGGAGAAGGTTCCACAGTAGAGGAGCCTGATAACTGAAGGCTCTGCCTCCCATTCTACTCTTTGAAACTTGGGAACCACCAGTAAACCAGCATTTGGAAGGAGAGTCCTAGTGGGATTGTAGGGACTATAAGATCTTACAAGATGGTGCCTGACCATTAAGGGCTATTTTGTAGGCGTGAGGAGGAGGACTAATTCTACCTGACTTGACTGGGAGCCAATGTAGAGAAGCTAACACAGAGAAATATGCCCTTCTAGTTCCTGTCAGTAACGTGGTTGCAGCATTTTTAATCAGCCAGAGTCTTTAGAGACTTGTTGGGGCAGCCTGATAATGAATTACAGTAGTCCAGCCTAAGTACAAACGTATTGACTAGTTTTTCTGCATCTTTTTGAGACAGAAAATGTCTAATTTTGGTGATATTACTTAGGGTGAAAGAAGGCAGTCCTAGAAGTTTGTTTTATATGTGAGCAAAGGTCATATCTCTGATCAAAGATGACTCAGATTCTTTACAGTGGAGCTGGGACAGGACAGTGCCGCTTCAGTGACTGCTTAGAAAGTTTATTTCGATGTGTTCAGGACCAATTATTACAGCTCTGTGGGTGAATCATGTGCTGAAAGTCATTTTTCCTGAATTTACATATTGAAGTCAGAATTCCAGCAGAATTCAAACAGTCTCCACTTCAGTAACATTTCCCAGCAGTTTGAAATCAAAGAAACAGTAAATACAAAACCATGAAATAAGTCTTTGAACTCCCAGAATATTTCACTCTGTAATTTTAGAGTGAAATGTTTCACAAAAAGTGAAATTGTCTTCTTTGGTTCTTGTAGATTACATTGGTCAGAAGGATAATCTGCAACATGTGAAAGTCCAATAATACAATCTAACTTTGGTTTAGCAGATGAAAATAGAGAGAAAAGAAGTATCTGTAACTCATAAAATAGAAAAGGAAGAACAGTTGTTCTTTGGTCATTTTAGTTTTCAGTCTTCTTCTCCAGATCTTTAGCTCTTCTTGTCCCACAGCATCCTCCTCCACTCACCTTCCCTCCTCTCAATATTTCCACCTCATGGTGGCTGTCAGTCATTTCTTTAATCTTTTCATTCTCTGCCTGATTCATTCAGACCAGTTGTTGACAGTGTCAACATTTCAACCAGGCTTCACTGACAAAAACCCTCTTCTTCTTCTTCTTCTTCTTCTTCTTCTTTCTTTCTTCTTCTTCTTCTTCTTCTTCTTCTTCTTCTCTTCTTCTTCTTCACAGATACTTTTGATGAAAGTCTTCAGTGGAAACAGTCTGACATGTCATCCAGCAGAGTATCAGACAGGAATGAATGCTGCCCCGCGTCCACCTGGTAAGATCCAATTGAATGTTGGGGTGACATTTCACTGTGGTAGTTGGCAGATGGAAAACCAAAGCAGCTCCAGGTGTCAAACATACTTCATGTGCTGTTTCTGTTCACAAGTGAAATGTATCAATGAAGGACCTGAATCTGACTGGAGTTTAATTCCAACAGTAAAAGAACAGGCTGGAATGTTTTAAACTTTGGCTTCATGTGGTGAGAGTGAGAAGAATGAAACTGTAGTAGACAGCAGTGTATGTCACCTCGACCCTCAACATTATACATTGTCATTCAATGGAAACATAATGCATGAAATTAAACTGTTGATTTTCTTTTCAACAGGAAGTCGTGTTAAAACAGATTGCACAGAATTCAGAAGTACGTCCTGTCTGCCCTGCCTAGATGGAACCTACATGAATCAACTTACTGGACTTAAACACTGTTTTCCCTGCACAAACTGTGACACAGGTAGATCTCTGTTCATATTGTCTAATTATTCGTAGAAACTTATCTCTAAGCCCAGATTTAAAATCAGTACGTAAGTATATTATTGCTACTACTGCTGTGTAAGAACTGAGACAACTGTTTGGTTTGAAGACAAAACATTTTGATTCATTTTGATGAGTTTACTGCACATTACTGATTTAGCACTGATAATAATTGACTGGCTGTAGAGAGAAAGTATGAAATACTGCAAATCCAGTGAAGACATGGCTAGTGTCACAACAGACTCTTTCTACATAACAGAGTCACAAGATTTTCCACATGAGGCTCAGTTCAGTTTTCTTTTCCGGTCATATCATTGGCTGTTAGTATCAGCTGAGACTGTGGTGTCCTCTGTAGTTTGCTCAGTATTTGTATTTATCTAAACAGCAGTAAGCAAGTAGTTGTCAGTGGGACTTGAAGTAATGATAGAACTGACCTCTCCTGCAGAAGTTGATTGTAGCCTCCATCTCTCATTTTTCCTGATGTTTTCCAATAAATTCACAGAGTGGAGAAACTACTGTATCACATTTACTAAAGATGTCATCTAGGCAGAAAAACACTTTCTCTGTAGTATATAAAACAGAATAGAAGTTCTATGTGTGACCTCTATATGTGTTAACAGGTTCTGGTCTGAAGATAAAGACTTCATGCACACCAACATCAGATACAGTTTGTGAACCACTGGAAGGATTCTACTGTATAGACTCCAAAGACAAAGGCTGTGTGGCAGCACAGAGACACAAAAACTGTGAACCAGGACAATACATCAGTAAAAAAGGTTGGTTGTCTTGTTCTGACTTTAACATTAGACTGTAGGTTTAGATTTTAAAGTTTTAAAACTATAAAAACTATAAAAGTCTCAGTGTGGAGCAGGTCAGCTGATCCATCCAGTCAACCTGAAGCCATCAGTTATGGAACTTTTGGTTTGTGTTTTCAAGAAGTGTCCAACATCTTCACAGTCAGAGGAAAAGAAATGGATCATTGCTTCCTGTCCATTTGTCTGACCTGTGGTCACTTTCTCAAATGCCCCTTCGCTAACAGTTTAGCACATACACACCTGCTCTTTTTGCTCTGTCAAGGTAATAAAGCTGAATTTATGATATGACAGAGAATGTGACTCCTGAAGCTGAGGTGATTTAATCTGTTGGAACTACAGAGACACTCAGTCCTACAGTCTTACAACAGACAGGTTTTATTTTGGCCTACCATTATGTTTGTTACTTTAACTTGCAAAAGTGACGGCACCAGGTCAAATCATTCATTAACTTATCTTTGCTAATCATAATTAGCATTGGAGTGAAATGAATCTGTATGTTACCAGCCCAGGTGTCAGGACAGAATCACTCATTGTTGCGTCCAAATCATCTGTCAAACTCACACATGCAGTGAAATGCTGCAGAGCTGCAACATGATCAGTTTTACTTTAGCTGATGATGATCCATTAAAATGCATCTGGATCGGCATAAACATATTAGAATAAATATCCTGTGCTGAAATATTTGCATAAATTACTGCAGCTAATACCATTTAGATAACTTCAGTGTTAAACAGTTGAAGGTTTGTTTATGAAGCTGATGTGATTTCTCCTTTACACTGAATAAAAATCTCATCTTTACCTGCACCTGTGAGAAAAGAGCTGCAGGAGAACATTTCATCAAACTCTAATTATTAAAGAAGGAGCAATCAATTTGTAAACTGAAACAAGAGAAATGTTTCTGAATGTTTAGATTTTCTAGTATTCAAAAATAAATAAAAACCTCCTGAATGGAAATCAGACAGGTCTGATGACATGTAATGGTATCATATAACACTCTTATCATTTCATAATATATGTTCATTAGTAACTACTGTCAACATGTACACTGCTCAAAAAAAATAAAGGGAACACTAAAATAACACATCCTAGATCTCAATGAATGAAATATGCCAGTTGAAAATCTTTTCTTCATTATATAGTGGAAATTAAAGGAGAAATAAAATAAACATAAAAATGATCAATGTAAATCAAAATTATTATTCCATGGAGAATTGGATTTGGAATCATAATTAAAATAAAAAGTGGAAAAATCTCTACTACAGGCTTAGGATCCAACTTTTAGTGGAAATTCCTCAAGACAAGTCAAAATGAGGCCTAGTAGTGTGTGTGTACTCCACGCGCCTGTATGACCCTCCTCACAACACCTGGGCATGCTCCTGACAGAGCGGATGTTCTCCTGAGGATCTCCTCCCAGACCCGATTAGCATCAGTCAACTCGACAGTCAGGCAACGTGGCGCCAGGATGAACCGAGACATGATGTCCCAGATGTGCTCGACATCAGGAACCGCAGGCTGTGTCCATAGCATCGCCGCTCTCATCATGCAGAACTGCTGACACACTGCAGCCACATGAGGCCTGTATTGTCAGTGCATCAGAAGGAACCCAGGCCCGTACTGTACCAGCATATGGTCTCAATGGCCTGAGGATCTCATCCCGTACCTAATTGCAGCCAGGTACCGCTAGTACATGGAGGGCTGTGCGCCCTCCACACCATTACTGACCCACCGCCAAACCGTCATGCTGAGGATGCTTAGCAGCAGAACGTTTCCACAGCATCTCCAGACTCTGCCGGCCGCCTGTCACGTGTCGTGTAACCCGTTTCATCCGTGAAGAGTACAGGGCGCAATGGCAATCTGCCAATCTTTGATGTTCTCTGGCAGCGCCATAAACACTCCTGCACAGTATGGCCAGGCACAAGTTCTACTTGTGGGATTTTTGGTCCTCATAATTAATTATGAGTCTGTTTCTGACAGTTTGAGGAAACATGCATATTAGTGGCTCATGGAGGTCATTTTTGGTGGGCTCTGCAGCTCCTCCTCTTCCTCCTTGCACAAAGGGGAGGAGGTAGTCCTGCTGCTGGGTTGTTGCCCCACAGCCCCCACATCCTGCAAAATGGCCTGCTCCTGCACACCCTCCATGCCTGGACACTGTGCGACACAGCCTTCTTCCCACAGCTCGCATTGATGTGCCATCCTGGATGAGCTGCACTACCTGAGCAACTTCTGTGGGCCAGACACCCACCATGCCACCCCAGGGTTGAGAGCACCGACAAATGCAAAAAGGACCAAAACATCAAAATGAAAGGATGAGAACAGAGAAATGGTCCTCAGGCTCACCACCTGCAGAACCACTTTATAGGGTTATTCAATTGTCTCTCTCATTTCCACTTGTTGTCTGTTCCATTTAATAACAGCAGGTAACCATCCACAATCAGTGCTGCTTCCTAACTGGACAGGTTGATTTCACAGAAGTTCAATTGATTTGGAGTTACATTGTGTTGTTCAAGTGTTCTTTTATTTTGAACAGGTATATAATGCCTAAAGAACAGCTCCACAGACACTGAGTGCTCTGACTGCAGTGATGGAACATCAGATGTGACATTTACATCTTGTCAGCCACACATATGAACCACCACACACACCTGTTTTACTGCAGCTGAATTGCATTTATACATTTTCCAGTAAAATGTCCCTCTGTCGGCCCCAGAAGGATCAATAAACCGTAATGATCAGACCAGGAACCGCTTCCAACCATGAATGTAATGTTCAAAACATAGTGACTGTGATCGCACGTAGTGCCTGGCAAAAGCATAATTTGTACACCACCAGTAGCCACAAGAAATCTGTGTAGTCAGATAAAATTTAACGGCTTTAATGTTTGATAAAACTTTCTGTCAAGTCATGACGTTGTTGATTAAGATGTTTTCAATATTTTGTTTTAGGCCTTTTCTACAAAATGAGCGAGCAGCAACTTCTAGAGGTATGTTTGTTATTCTCTTTTCACCGTCATATACACTGTGGTAGATGACAATACTGAAGAACCAAGAATCATGAATCATCAATTATATTTCACCAAAGAGACAATGAAATGGTTGAAACATCAACAGCAGCAGACGGATAACATGTTAATCATGTTATATACAGCAAGCAATTCCAGCCAAATGATCATTTATACGTATCTGTGAGATGGATTCATCCATCATCAGAGCTCCAGAGTCACCTCACTTGAAAGCGAGAAACCCAAGGAGGGTTCAGAGCATCTGGATCAGACACCTCTGCTGCCTTCCTTGAGATTTTCCAGCCATGTCCAACTGGCAGGAGGACCCTGGGACGCACCCAACCTCGGATGACTACTTGATCCCACCTGCAGTGAGCTGGGAAACCTTTACAAAGAGACTGGCAAACCACCAGCCCAGAACCGCCACCTGACCTGTGATCAGCAGGAGAGGATGAGGACAGTACACACATGTCACTGAGGACCAGTGAGCAACATTAAATGAACCTCAGGCCTCTTTAATTTGGAAGATACAACACATAGCATACTACCACACTTGAGCCCATGTTGTGAGCGATGAAACACATGTAAGGAATGCTGCAGGCTGACTGTCAGGTGTCCTAAATCAACATCCTGTATGACGTTGTCAATGTTCCAGTGTTTGTGCTGCACAGTGTCCTTTGACAATCTTGTTGAAATTATGTATGTTTGAGACAACCGCAGCTTCTAATGGTTCCACTGAACAAAGAAACAGCGCCACAACAACAGCGTCACGAACAGAAAGGAGGTTGAGGACAGATGAGAATGTGAAAAAGTACATCTGGTTAGACTGGTCTGGGAGATGCACTGGGCATGGTGAGGACTCAGCTCACCTGACGACCCACCTTGGAACCTGACGGAAGGTCGCAGCAACAGGGAGGGATGAGGGCTGAGGGATAGCTGCAGTCGATAGGGTGAGCCAGAAAGGAAGAGTGGGTCTGTCTCAAGCCAACTAGTTAAATCTATTTATATACATCCGGGAGGTATGACACAGCCAGCTGCTTTGAACAGCAGGAACTCAAGAACAGGTTGGATTAAACAAACAGAGCCTTGGTAGACAGCATCATTTGAAGATAATCCACAGGAAGTGAAGGCCAACAGACCAACCCAGCACAGACACTTTGCGAAGATGGGACTAATAATGACCAACTAAATATTCAACGTATAAAGATGAATGTATTAATTAGGCAACAAGAAGATGAAAGTCAGGCACACATCATCACAGAGCTTCATCAGGTTCATGAAAAGACACAAAGACTTCTATCAGTCTGATGAAGCTCTGAGCAAAACACACAGCTGTTCTCAGTGCTATTAAAGAACATATGTGTTTTTATGTGTTGTTGCTACCACAGACACTGAACCACTGAATGTGGTTTATTTTTTCATGTTGCAGTTTCTTGTTCCTCCAACTCTGCTCTTTTTAACTAAGTAATATACTGTATGTTTCTTTACTCTGTGTCCTTCTGTAAACTCCATGTACAGTTTTTATAGAAGCAAGTGTATTTTTGTATCATATTTTACTATAAAAGTGAGACAGTCTTTAGTCAAGAATCATGTCAGTTGGCTCTAATTAAATCTGAGTTCTTTTCTGACCCTGGTACTGACCTTATTTTAGTGTAAACTAATAAAAGCCCACATACAGAGCTTTCAGAAAGTAGACCTCTTCACTAAAAAATCCTTCATCAATCTACACTCAATACCTCATAATGATAAAGTATAAACAGACTTTCAGAATTTTTCATTTATTAATTAATTTTTTACAAATTTATTAAAATCAAAAAACTGAAATACCACATTGAAATAAGTCATGAGGTTGACAAAACTGTCTGCAGAGCTTAGAGAAAGGATTGTGTTGAGGTACAGATCTGGGGAAGGCTACAAAAAAGATTGTTCTGTATTGAAGATTCACAAGAGCATGATGAGGAGCAAACAGAGCAACTGGGGGAGAAGGGCCTTGCTAACAGAGGTAACTATGAACCTGATGGTCTCTCTCCAGCTGAGCCCAGAAATCCTACAAATACAACAAATTAGTTTTTATGAAGGTGTCTGAATACTTGAGGGCACTATGTCATGGATCAAAGACCCATGTTTATGAAAGCTCAGACAGTGACATGCCTTTTAATGTATAAGAACTAAAACACAAACTTTGAAAGAGAAACTTCACAGCAGTAGAGGAACATATGTATGAGATATCCTTCAGGACTATGTGAATGTGGTGAAGAAGAAAAGTTTGAACATGTCACCTGTTGCTGTCTGAAGTATAAAACTCAAGAAAAACTAAAGAAATGTGTGGTGGGAGTATTGAACCCAGAGTCTATGACTGATCTTGAGAATTTATTTTGTATTGAGGAAGGAGAATATAAAGCACTGTTTGAATTTTTTAAAGTGGGTCATTCAAGAGAACAGGGTCTCATTCTCTCTGTCTCTCTCCTGGTGGATTCAGGAAACTGTGACCACACTCCAGCAGAGCAGGCTGCGGTAATTCACCTTAAAAGACAGTTTGTCACCAGCTGTTAAACAATGAGAACGAGAGAAAGAGGTGACAGCGCTCTCTGTTGTTGACTTCCATGACGTATTACATGAGGCTGTTTCTGTAGCAGCAGTACTGAGTCTTGTTCTGAACAGTTGGTTTACGAATTAAACTAACGGGCTCAAAACACTGAGAAGTAACGCGGTATGATAACATGTTGGCGTTGTTTGTCTTCACCTCTTCACGGTACCAGGATGGTGTTGTCGAGCGAAGGAGTACCCCACACATGACGGGCAGTGCTGCCCAAAGTGCCGCGAAGGTACGAAATGGTGTTATGCAAAGAAGTGAAAACGAAACTATAGCCTCAATTTTGTCTCCTCAATTCAAAAATCCCCACAAACTTCTGAAGTAAAGACGTTTTTTTCTTAAGATGACTGCATGTTTGAAATGTATTCAATGTTTCGGGGAAGATAACGTGAAAAGTGTATCTGACGAGTTATTGCCAGTGTGACGCCACTATTGTGAAGTCACAATTATGATAGTGTGTTTTGTTCTGATAAGTAGCATCTACATACTTTTAAGGTGTCTAAATAGACAGATTACTTATTTTTCTGATGGGAAATGAACAGGTACAACATTGCTGTCTGTAGTCAGCAGGAGGCAGCGTAGCACTTACTTCACTCTTAACGCGGTGTTGACAGCAGTCGCTTTACGGCTTTTACGGCATCACGGTCCGTCTCCCTCATTCTGCTGAGCGAGGCTGAAATGGTCGGAAGTGAAGTTGCCCTGTCTCACTTATTTCACCTGTTTGCAGGTATGTGAACTTAAAATGTACTTATGTTTACTTTATAAACATGTCGAGCAAGGTCTGAGTTGTTTAGAGAAAGAGTGGTAACAAAACGTTAATAAATGATGAATGTAGTTGTTGGTTTGCCGCGAGTATTATAAGATGGCGCCACAGTAAACGCGCCCTACGTCGCATCATTCAGAGGTTTATTTTGGGCTCTTGTACATTTGTTTGGATTGTATAAATATTCTAAAAATTGTGAAATATTTCATGGTGTTTTTCAAATGTGTAAAATGGTTAAAATCAGTTTAA
This sequence comes from Lates japonicus, assembly GCA_033238685.1. NCBI lineage: Eukaryota > Metazoa > Chordata > Actinopteri > Centropomidae > Lates > Lates japonicus. The sequence continues at coordinate 2,509,387 of BRZM01000001.1, forward strand.
AACCGTTATTTACATGCTTAAAAAAGGATAAAGCCGTAAGCTCATGCACTGTTAAAAGCTATTGAATGCTTATACAATGAAAGCTGTGACTAGAACAGTAATTTTCATTTTATTCAAGGTTATAGGATACAACCTGCAAAGGTAACAGACAGTGTTATTGTTTTATTTTGGTTTAATGAACTAAAGCACAACTTATAACTCAGTGAGGATACTGAATGCTGAAGACCATATGTGATTATCTCTGTTTTGTTTTGATGGATTGTGTGAATGGACATTTGAGTAAAAAGGCAATGTTTTATTGTTTTAAGAGCAAACTGTTAATAAATTGATTCTGCTGAGCGAGGCTGAAATGGTCGGAAGTGAAGTTGCCCTGTCTCACTTATTTCACCTGTTTGAGAATCAGCATCTGTTTACTCAGTACCAGCCGGTACGTGTAACACCAGTTATTGCGCAATGTCTGTTTCAAATTTGCTGCAAACATTTCCTTGTTCCTTTCATAGCTGATGAACAAATAAATGAATCCTTTGGCAATAAGGCGTGTGCTACTTAAAGTGCCGTTGGAATTATGGAACTCAGTCTCGGTATTCATTAATTTGACCCACGTGCACCTGTAAGTTCTAATGGCAGTGATGCTGTATCTCACTCGTCTTCAGGAGTGATTTAGGGACTGTATGGAAATCATTATTAAATCTTAGTTCAGCCGAGCCTACAGGGTCAAAGCTGTGTAAACTCAGACAGAATCCAGGAAAGAGGTCGCAGCACAGTCTCAGATTTTGTTCACAGTTTGTCTGTACAATGTTTGGGTCCTAAAACTAAAACCTGTAAAATATTTTCATTCAATTCCAGTATTTAGGTATATTTTTGGCCCTTGATATTCCTTAATTGTTACATTCACTTTCAAAAACACCTGGTAAGCCATGTTTGGCCTTTAATATCTTGACAGGTATTATGGGGTATAATGTCCAAATGAAAGTAATATTGAAAGTATTAGACCATTTTTGCACCCAAATTATATCAGTCATATTTTTTTTAAACACAATTTTGTGCCAAACTTTGAGGTTTGTGCAGAGTGTTAGATGGAAAAGGCACATTGAATTGTCTTATTCTTCACTAAAAACACAAAAATAAATTAAATCTCATAATATTTATCATTTTCAGTTTCTTATGAGTTAGTCAAAGATTACATTCAATAAGCAGGTCTGTGCACTTGATTCTGTTGAATTGAATAAAACAGTTCACTGAGAAACTGCAGATTTATTCTTTTTTATACATTAAGAACACACTGGGCAAATCTGTACAGGTTATATTTTCCAGTGATCTGATTAGTTAGTTCACTGTATCTTATAGTGTTAATTTAGAATAATTATTAAGGACACAAATAAAAAGAAAATCAAATCTTGAGAACAAAGACATAGACATGGATGAGACTGAAATTCTGTAACAAAGAACTAAAGCATCTCTCTTCTCTTTTCCAACAGCTGCTCAGAAACCCAAGTAAAGGTCAAAGAAGGAGGCCTGACTAATGATGTTGTCTGCAGTAGTGCATGGAGAAATCATTACTTTATGTTTATGCCTCTTACTTGTTTTTTGTCAGTAACAGTTGTTGGGCTTGTGACTAGAGGTTAGTGCTTTCTTTGCATCTTCACCTGATTTATCTAATGTCTGATTTTACATAACTTGACATTTTTTACTCCCACTTACTCTGACTAACTGTTCATCCTAATATTTCCCTTGATTTTATTTTCCAGGCAGGAGAATAACAGCTGGTAAGGTAGAACCTCTCCATTTGTTTCTTGTAAATGCTCATTTTATTAGTTAATTTGAGAAGCACTCACAGAGAAGTTCTTCTCTAATAATCCTGTAACAACACCACTTTACACAGCTTCTCTCTCAAAGCTGCTGCTCTGCAATTTTTGCCACATAGTGTTGCCTCAACTTATGAAAGCTGCTCACTATTAAAAATATGAGGCTGGTTGTCAGGGCATTCTCTGTTAGGCTCACAAAGCTATCTGGCAGGTAGCTGTGGTCTGACAGCACACTGGTGACAGTCTTAAATGGATATGATGTAATGTCAGAGTCCTCAGCTGGCACCACAGCTGACAGAGACGTAGTTTTATCCTGTGTTTCCTGGAGAGATTTTTCACCAAAGTTTAAAGGGTAGCCGCCTCTCTTAATAGGATTAAAAGGGAGTTTTTCCTCTCCACTGTCGCCTAGTGCTGCTCATGGTGGGAATTGTTGGGTCTCTGTAAATACCTATTTTAAAGAGTATGGTCTAGACCTGCTCTATATGAAAAGTGCCTTGAGATGACTTTTGTTGTGATTCAGCGCTATATAAATAAAATTGAATTGAATTGAATTCCACTTCTGCCACAATGCAGCTCTGATATCATCAGGGTCAATACGTAAATATTGATAACAAAACTAGTCACAGAGATATGCAAATACTGTACAAAAACCATCGACTCAGTCTAATGATATTAAACTGTTTTAAAGTGAATGACGTGTGAATGTAAACCCAATATCCTACTGCTGTAGAATGGTTATATTAGAATGGTTATATTATTCTAGTTAGAATTTGTCACATTTTTAAAGGCCCTGCAAAAAGAAAACTTGCCTTTTAAAATGGTGGTGAAGGTAAACACCTCTAATAAGCCACTCTAGGTACAATACTTCCAAGTGTGAATCTTATCAGATCTTCATTTTGTCTCTGTTGTCTGATAGTGATCCAGGTTTGGGATCCACAGCCTGCAACCACCTGTTTCCAGGTGTTTCCAGCACCTGTTATATTTACTTCTGGTAAGCATGAAGATGTGTAAAGGGTCATATGTACTTTTGAAGAGTGTGGTGATGTGGGAGTAGTATCTTCATGTGTGAACACCTGAGAATGTCTTGACCTGGTTCTCAGGTTATGTCTGGAGTTCACATGTGAGATGTCCATATATTCAGTGTTAATGCAAATTCTCTTTGAGCAGGAGTGAAGACATGGTGCTGCTTAAAGAGTTCAACTGGAAGATCTGAAAAGTTTGGGAAAACAAGCTGAACATTAACGATGAAACCAGCACAGAACATGACATGTTGGAGACATCTGGAGACTGAGTAAATCATTCAAGTAAAAAGGTCTAGTGTGTAACAGTGTATTTTTATTGTTAGGTCTAGTAGGTATTACATATGTATTAGTGAAAGGTTAAGATTACATAACAATTATTATTTATATTGAAACTGTTTCAACGACTCCAACTTTGCAAAGATGGTCAGTAAATGTTAAAACTGACGAGATCACACAGTTGTCTGCCCATCCTATCAAAGTTGAGAGTTCTCAGTACAGTTCATTGGGTTTGTATCATGAGAAACAATCAGAATATTTCCAGTCAGCACAATGATGGACAGCACATCCATTTAGTACTTTAAAACTACTGTTAAATTAGTATTTGTATAACCAGTTATGTCAAAACTAGAAACACTGCCTCACAGTGTATGCCTCCACCAACCGGTCCAGGTACAGTGAATTAGCACGTGAATTCTTCAGTTATGTTTGGTCACGGTGACTTTGACCTTTGACCACCAACTTCTAATCAGATCATCCTTGAGTCCAAGTGAAAGTTTAAATCAAAATCTCAAGATGTTACTGAGATATCACGTTCACAATAATGTGACCAAAAAAACGGACAACCTGAAAACATAATGCCTCTGGTCACGGCTGTCACCATCGTGGAGGCATAAAAGCACGTGTGTGAAAGTGCTGCTGGATCTCTGATTAAGTGATTTGAAGTCAAGATATAAATTTTGGCATTCCCCCTTCTTACTTTAGTCTGTGGGTTTAAACCACAGAAGCATTACACAAACTGAAACCATTTTGATTGAAACTAGCTTATTTTACTGTGCTGAATATACTTCTAATTCACCAAATTAATGCTTTTATTTTTACTCTTTTTAGATACTGTGAAGAGTAACCAACCACTCACATCAACTGCTGATGGACCTCAACCTTCCTCAATAATAATTTTCACATGCATATAGCCTAAACCTTGTATGCAGTGAGATTAAAACAACAGGAAACTTCTCTGGCTGCAGTACAAGCCATGGAAGGGATTCAGCAGATACACCAATTAAACACAATCAGCTGCTTCTCAGGACATGGATGACAAAGCTCAGGGGGGAAAAGCACTGGAGCACACTGACTGATTTACAACCTTTAATAGTGCAAAGAGACCATTTTTACATTACTGTGTCTTCATCAAGTTCAAAAAGACATAATAGTGTTAAATTCTGCTGTTTGATTTAATTCATTAGACTCATTTGGCCAGTTGAAAGCTTTTAATGTGAAGCAGCAGTGGTAGGAAACATTGGGCTTGTATTAGCAGTAACTTAATACAGTAAACAGTGGGGCAGTGAGGTACAGTCAGGCAGGATTACATGCTGCATCATTTCCTCTGCTTCAGAAATCTATGAGCTAATTTTAAAGTCATCATTGGGTCTGACCTCCTGCTCCTCCTGACCTACTCTCATCAGAGGAAACTGAAACACAATGTGGTAAACATCAGGCTCTCTCATCTGTAGATCTAACCAAAGTTGACTAGTTCATGTTTGAACATTGAATGAGACACTTTGCTCATGTATAAGACTACTGTACATGAAGCAGCTGCAAACTGGTGCAAGGAGGTGAAACACAGGTCTATGTGTATTGTAAGCACTGCTATGACTAACTGCACTGCTGTTACTGCTGCTTTTACTGACTTGAGACCAAGTCGTGTGATTCGGGTCCACACCTGAATGAATCTTTTTCTAATTATGAACCAGTGAGCCAGGAATGAGACTGATATTAAAATGTCTTCTACCAGTTTCAGTCACAAGAGTTCACTGGAGCAGTTTGCAGGTTTTCATTGTAGTGGTTTTACAGCTCAGGGTAACATTTACTACCTTCAGTACTGATGGCTACATATGAAAGCTTGGCTTTGACTTAACCTGACAAAGTGCATAAACATCATCAAACCATTTGGTGCAGTCCTGACCTCTAGTGGCTGAAATGTTAACGGCTACAAACATCTTCATAATCAAATCCTCACTTGTTCATTGTAAAAATACTGACAAAACTTTGAATAACCATATGGAGAAACACAAGAAATGATCACAGTAAAATATCTCAGATGTTTTCAGTCATTATACAGACGTATGAACTGTAGACAAAGAAGTAGTCAGACCTGAATATTGACAGTAGACCCTCCTCTAGCTCTTTATGATGAAGCCTACTGCCTCCATTGTAATAAAGTTAGTGGGTGAAACACTGCACTATTATTACTACTACTACTGTTACCATGACTACTGCTGTTTGACATCTGTTTGTGTCAAATTCTTTATAAGTTAGAGGTCTTATAAAGGTGAGTGTAACCCTCCCTAACCGTCTAATGTCATCATATAATTAACAAACTGTTACGCACCTAGCTAGTGATTCATAATTTGATGTATTAAGAGATAACCAAATAATTTTCACAAATAAAAAGGTTTTAAGGAAGGTCTAACCCTCTAACCCAAACCCTCTGACAATGATCCATCCAACTTTATGTTTTTCGACTGTTCATATATATCAAATGTTAAATGCATCATTAATTCATCTTTTCTATACCTGTGAACCCTTGAAAGATTTTTTGGGACTTGACAGCTAACTGAAAGTTTGTTCCACTAGTTTCAGACTCAAGAGCTCAGGAGATATGAAATAAGTGCAGGTTGTGAGCTTCATACATTCAAATCATCATTCAATCCTCCAGGGCAAAGCAGGGAGCCCAAATGTTCACTGTGTAGTAATTACTGACGTTAACAGTAAACCAACTTTGTTTGTGGAAATGAATCACTGAACTGTAAACCTTAGTGAATGAAGTGGCCTGGTTCAGACCTTTGTTTTGGTATTAAAATAATGAATAAATATAATGAATGATAAAGTGGAGAGTAAAGTCAAGTTTGTCTGTCAGTTTTATTCAAATCACCCAAAACCACAAATTTTCCTGAAAGGGTTTTACAGTCTGTAAAGCATAGGGGGAAAAATTCCCCCATAACATGTCACACAGCTCTCACTCACTGTTTCCCCAGTGTCATGGTCCCTGACATCCTGGATAAGCTCTCAGGGCTGCTGCCTTCACTCACCTCTACCAGCTGAGTGATGGTCCATGTGGGAACAGATGATACCTGCTCATCAGCATCAGAGTTGACCAGATAGGATTTTGACTAGCTTTTTTTCCTATCCCACACTGGCCTGTGGAGCAGGGTACTTTTGCAGAAATCTCCACTGCTGGCTCCTGACAAGCTCACAATATAAGTTTCACTGACAATTTTCATCTGTCTTGGGGGTTTTCCTTCCTCAGAACTGATGGACTACATCTCAACACACTGGGTTGCCAAATGATAACAGCTGATTGACTGTTTACCTCCCACACTCCCCATCTATAGCAGTACTTCAGAGCACTGCTTCAGGACACTAGCTCCCCCATTAACCCTCCCACCAATTCTCACCGTTCAATCTATTATTAGGAGGGAACTATAACAAAATATGTCCTATTCACTCTTGAATGTGAGATCACGTGGCAATAAGTCCTTTATCATTCATAAACAACGCAGGTATGATAAGGTCCTAAGACCTTTGAATTTCTTTATGATCTGTTTAGTTAAACATTTATCAAGTCATATGTCTTTATTTTTGTCAAAATGCCTTTAGTCACTTACAGCCATGACTATTTTGGTTCCTACTTCAAGCATCCACTTATCTCTGAAAACAATATGAAGCTGTTATTCACCCGTTTATTTATTTGTGTGAATCTCTTCCCAGTAATATCATTACTTTCTCTCAGTTCTAGGTTATAATTGGACCAATGACTGCGCAGAAGCTTCTCAGTTTCTTTCTATTTCCCCTTTACCGCTCTTTGCACTTTCACCATTACTCACACACCTGATCTGAATGTATCGTGCTGTTTGCTTGGTTTTGTGATTGTAAATCGAGCATGACACATGTAAGAATTTATTTTCCCTCCATTTTAAAAACCACACCTTTTCAGCACTCAGTGAAGTTCATGATTCCGATACCAGTTGAGCGCTGAGATAAGGACCCTGCGCAGTTTGCCTCGCACCAGAGACGGTAAGTTAAATGAATCTCTATCTTACTTATTTGTGTTATTTCTCACACCACAGGATACAGTACTGGTAGGACCAGTATGTTGTTATGTTACGGATTAAACTGCTTGTCGCCACTGAATGTTACAGTTCATGAAACTGCGCAGTAAAATGTTTCTTAGTGGTTTCACGGTCTGTGTACAGGCCTCCTGAGCTCTGCTCACCATGTTTCTGTCCATAAATACAATAGATTAATAGAACAGAAAACAGTCTGAGAGTCTAACAGCTCAGGAGCAGCAGAGTGGAGCAGCTTCTACTGCAGCAATATTAATAAAGTGTTTACATGGAAATGAAAAGTCAGTCCTAACGATCAGAGAACAGAGGCCTCTGCTCCGCTGTTGTAGGAGTCAGGACTATAATGTATCTTTAGTTCTAGCTGTGATATCAGCTTGGTTTACACTGGTTTTTATTAATGATGTTTTCAAAGTAAGAGACTGTTACACTGTAAAAGCTGCTCCAGTCTGTTGTTCAGTTGTATAAATCTTTTAGTTTCGCTTTCAGTTTAACTTTGAGTTTAATTCCTTTCATCCTACTGCAGCTATCATGGAAAACTTCTGTTCAGATATGATAACAGGTCTGAGCTGTGCTGTGTGGACATAGGCTACAGTATGTTAGCTCAGTCTATCAGATCCTGTTTAAAACATGATCAGAAACAGCTCCATTATCAGCAGAAATGTGAGTGTTAACCAGGCTCCTCTCAGTCTCTCACTCACAGTAACCAGGTTACCTACTGGTCAGTGCAGTGAATGATTTCTCTTTGTTTCCAGATGTTCTCCTCCTGGTTTGGATGAAGACTCACCTCCTCCCAGATCTCAGTGAGATGGTGTCCTCAGCTCATGAAAACAACCAACCTGCCTTTCAAAATGACTTCTAGAAGAAAACCTTTGACAGCTGCATCTCTGTTGGTAAAGTTGTTTACTGCAGAACATTACAGGAGGCTTGTGTTTGACAGGCAGTAATGTCTGTCACTGCTCCTCCTCTTTAACATCTCTGAGTTTGTAAACCTTTTTTCTTCTCTGACTCTGTCTCTCTCTCTGTCACTCATACACAGTCATTTCAGAGTCCAGAAAGAAACTAATATAAAGTGAGAAAGTGAAGGTGTTTCTCTGTTCATCAGAGGCTTCATCAGCTCTACTGAGTGAACATCTGTGGGAGGTGAAAATAAGTGGTAGTAGGAGTATATGACAAAAACAGTGCAGTGTTTTAAGGGTGTAATAGGTGAATTATTATCCAGTGCTGGGATGGAGGGTGGAAGGTTGTTGTGTCAAATCTGTATGGTTCCTAACCCTGTGTTTCAGCTCTGTGGGTGAATCATGTGCTGAAAGTCATATTTCCTGATTACATATATTGAAGTCAGAATTCCAGCAGAATTCAAACAGTCTCCACTTCAGTAACATTTCCCAGCAGTTTGAAATCAAAGAAACAGTAAATACAAAACCATGAAATAAGTCTTTGAACTCCCAGAATATTTCACTCTGTAATTTTAGAGTGAAATGTTTCACAAAAAGTGAGATTGTCTTCTTTGGTTCTTGTAGATTACATTGGTCAGAAGGATAATCTGCAACATGTGAAAGTCCAATAATACAATCTAACTTTGGTTTAGCAGATGAAAATAGAGAAAAGTATCTGTAACTCATAAAATAGAAAAGGAAGAACAGTTGTTCTTTGGTCATTTTAGTTTTCAGTCTTCTTCTTCTTCCTCGCCAGATCTTTATCTTCCTTCTTTGGTCCTGGCTGGCAGCAGCATCCTCCTCCACTCACCTTCCCTCCTCCTCTGGTCATTTTCCACCTCATGGTGGCTGTCAGTCATTTCTTTAATCTTTTCATTCTCTGCCTGATTCATTCAGACCAGTTGTTGACAGTGTCAACATTTCAACCAAGCTTCACTGACAAAAACCCTCTTCTTCTTCTTCTTCTTCTTCTTCTTCTTCTTCTTCTTCTTCTTCTTCTTCTTCTTCTTCTTCTTCTTCTTCACAGATACTTTTGATGAAAGTCTTCAGTGGAAACAGTCTGACATGTCATCCAGCAGAGTATCAGACAGGGAATGAATGCTGCCCCAAGTGTCCACCTGGTAAGATCCAACTGAATGTTAAAGGGACATTTCACTGTGGTAGTTACAGATGGAGTCTGTGTTGTGCCTCCAGGTGTCAAACATACTTCATGTGCTGTTTTTGTTCACAAATGAAATGTATCAATGAAGGACCTGAATCTGACTGGAGTTTAATTCCAACAGTAAAAGAACAGGCTGGAATGTTTTAAACTTTTGCTTCATGTGGTGAGAGTGAGAAGAATGAAACTGTAGTAGACAGCAGTGTATGTCACCTTCATCAGCTCAAAACATGTACTTTACCTGACTTCCAGGTGAGCCTTTCACGATGGCGGCATAGATTGAAAACTGTCTCAGTCAATTTAGTAAAAAATGCTCCACTAAAACACGAAAACTGTCTCAGGGAAAAGCAAAGACAATGACGTAAAGTAAAAGAAAACAACAAATGACGATGTAACCAATGTGGAAAAAATGGAGTCTGGCAGTGAGGAGAGAGACAACACAGCTAGAGCTATCCAAAACTTGGCAGAGACATAAAAAGTTTGGAAACTGAACTTAAGCAAGAATTAATGAATTTTAAAAATGATTTTAGAAATGATATCAAACAGGAACTCAACAACTTCAAAATGGAGATAAGCCAGAAATGAGTGTCGTCAGAGATGTCAGTATCCACGGTGTGCGGCTAATTGAAGCAGAGCAACGAGTGGAGGAAATGGAGACAGAGTTAAGGGATGCTCTGCTCCATTCACACAACACAACAGAAGCTCCTTCAAGCCAAAGTAACGGATCTGGAGGGAAGATCGCGCCGTCATAATATACGCATATACAGCATTAAACTCAATGGTAACTTTCATTGACAAGTTCCTAAAGACAGAGCTGGATGTCAACATGAATTACGACCTAGACGGTCCTAAACCTCAGAATGACACGACCTCACGAGCTATCCTTGTTAAGTAACTTAAAACATGGGCAAAGAAGATCATATGTGAAGTTTAAGTGGTGGCGTTCACACACGACTTCCCAACTGAAATGAACAATAAATTCAGAGTATAAAGACATAAAGAAAAGTGTTTTGTTATGTCCTTTACATAGTGATTTAATAGAACCTAAGTGGCAAAAAATATGTACTTGACCCTCAACATTATACATTGTCATTCAATAGAAACATAATGCATGAAATTAAATGGCTGATTTTTTTTCAACAGGAAGTCGTGTTGAAACAGATTGTATAGAGTTCAGAAATACTTCCTGTCTGTCCTGCATAGATGGAAGCTTCATGAATCAACTTACTGGACTTAAACAGTGTTTTCCCTGCACAAACTGTGACACAGGTAGATTTCAGTTAATATTTTCTAATTATTCATAGAAACTTAAATCCACATTTATGCATTGATGCAGATGTTTTCCCATGTATTCATAGACTAAACTATTCAGTATCAGATTTCCTAAAGATGTCAGAAAAAGAGAATAGAAGTTCTGCATCTCTATATGTAACCTCTATATGTGTTGACAGGTTCTGGTCTGAAGATAAAGACTTCATGCACATCAACATCAGATACAGTTTGTGAACCACTGGAAGGATTCCACTGTATAGACTCCAAAGACAAAGGCTGTGTGGCAGCACAGAGACACAGAAACTGTGAACCAGGACAATACATCGGTAAAAAAGGTTGATCTTGTTCTGACTTTAACGATGAACTATGAGTTTAGATTTTAAAGTTTTAAAACTATAAAAACTATAAAAGTCTCAGTGTGGAGCAGGTCAGCTGATCCATCCAGTCAACCTGGAGCCATCAGTTATGGAACTTTTGGATGATTGACTGCACTGAGGAAAACCATAGAAGCTGACTGGTTACAATGTGCAGAATGTGTAACAGAAAAAAAAGTAATTTTAATAGATTATGGTACAAAAAACTGCTCCAGCTTGGTCTTTACATCCGCTTTATTCCGTGTAAATTGCTTCTGAGAAACGGTGTGAAACTTTAATGGGTTTGTGTTTTCAAGAAGTGTCCAACTGCAAACTGTCTGAAAGTTCCCAGTCAAAGGAAAAGAAATGGATCATTGCTTCCTGTCCATTTGTCTGACCTGTGGTCACTTTCTCAAATACCCCTTCGCTAACGGTTTACCACCACACACCTGCTCTTTTTGCTCTGTCAAGGTAATAAAGCTGAATTACTGATATGACAGAGAATGTGACTCCTGAAGTTGAGGTGATTTGATCTGTTGGAACTACAGAGACACTCAGTCCTACAGTCTTTGGCTGAGTATAGACCTATCCAGTCTATAGACACTGTCTTGAAGAGAACAAACAAATCTGACAACAGACCAGCATTAATTAGCAAGTGCTAACTAATATATATATATAATGCGTGTTTGTACAGGAACAGCCTCCACAGACACTGAGTGCTCTGACTGCAGTGATGGAACATTTTCAGATGGGACATTTACATCTTGTCAGCCACACACACAGTAAGTGAAACTTCACATCAGACACACACACACCTGGTTTCTTACTGCAGTCAATTTGTAGTATCTACACATTTTCCAGTAAAAATGTCCCTCTGTCATTCCAGATGTGAATCAAGAATAAACCTTCAGCTGATCAGACCAGGAAATGCTTCAGCTGATGCTGAATGTGGAGAACACAGTTCAAACACAACAGTGACTGTGATCAGCATTGTAGTGCCTTTATCATTAATAGCATCTGTAGTCATATTCATATTCATAAAGAGAAAATGTGTAACAGGTAAGATCTGTGTGTAGTCAGATAAAATGTGATCATGGTTTAATGTTTGATAAAACTTTCTGTCAAGTCATGACGTTGTTGATTAAGATGTTTTTCATTGGTTTTGTTTTTAGGCCTTTTCAGCAAAAATAATGAGGACAATCCCCCAGAGGTATGTTTGTTATTCTCTTTTTCAAACTGTATGTATGTGTACACTGTTATCTAAGTAATTCAGTTAATTTATTTATTTGTTTATGTTTCACCAAAAAGAGACACCAACCTGAGGAAGCAAGAGAAATGGTTGAACATCAACAGCAGCAGACCTGTGATGACAGTGACCAGCAGCAGGTGAGACAGCAGTGAATTCTTCCTTGAAGTTTTCATTGACTGAGCTGACATCATGGTCAGAGATGGATTCATCCATCATCAGAGCTCTGAGTAGAGCTGCTCATCTTTCACATTGAAAGGAACCAGTTGAGGTGGTTCAGACATCTGATCAGGATGACTCTCTGCTGCCTTCCTTTGGAGATTTTCCAGCCACGTCCAACTGGTAGGAGACCCTGACGTAGACCCAGAACTTTCTGGATGGATTACTGATCCCATGAGGCCTGGGAACGTCTCAGGAGGAGCTAGGAAACCTTGCTGGGGTGAGGGACGTCTGGTAAACCCTGCCTAGCCTGTGACACTGTTGCCTGACCCCAGATCAGCAGAAGAGGATGAGGACAGTGTCATTTACTGCAGCATGATGGGACATCGCTGCCATCAGAGGACCAGTGAGCAACATTATAATAATCCTTCACAGTGGACATTTTAATTTGGGAAGGATGATGAACACACAGTATATTTACTTACACTTGAGTTCAAGTTGTGTTTGTGAGTTATGATATGAAATATCAGTAACAATATGTTGTATGAATGCTGCAGGCTGACTGTCAGGTGTCCTGTAAATCAACTGGAATCTAATGATCCCTGTAGATGATTCGAACATTAATATGTTAATAATGTTCCAGTGTTTGTGCTGCACAGGTCCTTTGGACAATTCTGTTGAAATTACAGGAGCAACAGCTGAGAGTTAAACTGCAGCTTTCTAAATGTGAGTTCACTGGTAAGGAACACGCCACAACAACATGTCATTTAAAGGTTTTAGTAGAGAATGAGGTGTTGGATGCTGAGGACAGATGAGTGGATGTGTAGGGGTGTAGTGAAGGATGTCATCTGTTAGACTGGTCTGGGAGGACGTACTGAAGAGCGGGTGGAGGGAGACTCAGTTTCATCATGATGTGACTCCACCTCAGCTGATCACAGGAACTCAGATTTGGTTTGAATGTGTGTTATTTTTACATGATGTTGCAGTTTCTTGTTCCTCTGCTCATGTTGTAAATGAAGCATTTTCTCTTTTTAACTAAGTGAATATACTGTATGTTTCTTTACTCTGCATTACTCTTAAACTCCACGTACAGATTTATATAGACAAATCCACTTGTTTTTTGAAAACGTGTGAGACAGAAAAATCTTGAGTCAGGGACCATGTCACTTTTCTAATCCATTCTAACCATTTATAGTCTATTTAAAAACAGAGAATAACAGGTTGTTTTATGCTGATAAAAACCCACATATGTCATGAATTTTCTTTAGTTTAAATGTATAAAAACTAGGAAATACATACTCTGAGAGCAAATCTCCTCAGTAGCATAAAATAGTTCAGATACAGCATCAAATTAAAAGTATGAACTTGTGAGACAGTTACACTCTCAGATTCTATTTATTCAAACAAAAAATGGTGAATCCAGGATGTCAACAGACAGTGTGAGGGGGCGAGATTGTCAGGATGTGTTTCATGCACCAATGGATACTCAGCTCTGTGACAGCCTCCACTGCCAGTTTAACAGTTTAAAGGCAGAACAATGACAGAGCCACTCAGCCATCACTCAGCTGGACTCAGCACAGTGTCACTGACATCTAGTGGCTGAAAAGCACTTTTACCAGTAAATTATTTGAGCTGTTGTTGCACTTAATAACACAACAAAATGAGCTGGTTAAAGATAAATGGAGGGATAAAATGAATGCATCTATTTGATCGACTTATTAGAGGTAAATGAAAAGGTATTTTCATTTTATTTTTTACCTAATGAGAAGTGGTTAAGGTAAAGCTTAATTCTTCTCTTGAGCTATTTTAATGATATAATGAATTGTTTTATTTATTCATATATTCAGTCATATGTTTGACTTATTTTGTCTTTATGACAGACAGTGTGTGAGTTCCTCCATTAATAATGTAGGTTGTATCTGTTAAAATAGGCTAAAACAGTTGCTTTGATGAATGATTCCTCACCACACACACCACACACACACACACACACACACAAAATACAGCTGGTCTGTGAAACAACTGAGCTTGTCTTATTGATGAGGTAATTTTTCCTTTTAAACTTTTAGCTGAATTATTGCCTGAAAGAATCTGGGTAGGTAACTGAATAGAGCTGAGTGACCTCCAACTAAAGCAAACCGAAATAAGTACAAATGTAGAGTTGTACCAACTCAAAGCCAACACTTAATAAATTAGGTTAAATGGTTTAAATAAAGATTAAGTTGTTGTGAAGTTTGTTGCCTTGTGTAATGAGTGAGGTGTGTGAGGTGTGTGTGTGTGTGTGTGTGTGTGTGTGTGGTGAGGGGCATGCCTGTATTTGTCCTCAGCTGACATGAATTCTTCTTATTTGTCTTGTGTGACAGGACGTTTGCTCTTGTTTGCACATGTAATCCTTGTGTTTATCAGAGGTGGATCTGTGCGGCTGCTTCTGCACACAAATGGTTGACGTTTGACTAAATTACATTTTTACACATTGAAATCTTTTAACATCAGTTTTTTGCCATTTAGTGGATCATACAGTATACTCACCACAGTAAACTACTGGGTTCAGACTTTGTGAAAGTCATCTGTTTTGGGGAACATATTTAAAAAGAACAATCTTAATAATTACTCATTCAGACCTTACCATGCTCAGTAAAATATTCTGGTTATCAATGATTTAAGGATTACCACTGACACCAGTAAGCTCTCTGTGCTTGTTCTGCTCAGTCTGAGCTCAGGTTTTGACACTATGAGGAAGTGCTGTGCACTGTGCTGTATGTAGTGAGGTAGACTGTAAGGGTGCTGGATAGGTTCAGAGCATATTTAATGCAGGAGACCAGTATTCATTTCCTGTCACAGATCTGCAGTTATCATTCACATTTTTATTAACTGTAACCACCATCTTTCCCTAACAGTGACCACGTGCAGTTCCCCTCAGCTCTGCAGAGCATTTTAGCTTTTTTCAGCTCAATGTTTTGGTTCTACCACCCATAGCTTTACTGTTATGTCCCAGTCTCACTGCTCACTCTCATCAGCCATGTGTCAGCTGTTTGCTGTGCAAAAGCTCTGATAAACCTCCTGACGCCACATGTTCAGACAGACACACTTAGCAACTAGTTGCTGAACATAGTGGAGCATTTAGCAGCTAAAGATAAAGATATTTGTCTTAGAGACCAGAGCTGAGCTAAAAGAGATGGGAGAGAATGTACTGACTTACATTCGTCAGATGGACACCAACATGACTCAGAATGCATGATAATGATTTTCTGTATCTGCTGGACGTGTTCATAGGCTACTATTTGCTAAAAGAAACAAACAAAATGAATGTAGCTTTAACCATTGATACCTGATTCTGCTGACTTGTCATTATCACACTGTATCACTTCTTCTTAGTGTTTTATGCCTCAAAATCACTGAGTTAATGGCCTAAAATTGATCTCAGATGAGCAGTCAGCAGAATCTGGCTTCATGTTTTGGAGATGCAGCCAGTTGAATTGGAGCCAGCAGGGTCAGGTTCAAGTTTGTGCAAACTGTCCTACATCCAAATGAGTATATACTGAGTGTGTGTGTGCCAGCCACCGTCAGTCTCACCGGGTCCTCTAAAACCATGATCTGCTTCAGCACCACACTCTGTGAGTATACTGTCTCCTTGTTAGGGGACTGAGGGTGTAGGGAGAACTCAAACTTCTGGTACATTTAAACCTCATTGAATCTTTTTCCAGGTTTTATATTTGGCTGACATAAAACTTGACTGTGCTGTTTCTTTTTCAGTGCTGGCAGCAACCTGTCTGCTTCTAAGCACAGGTAAATCTCTGTGTGTGTGTGTGTTATGAGAATGCTTATATTTTTAAATGCCTTTGTGTTAAACTAATACCATTATATGTGCTTTATAGGTGTCAGTGCAGAGAAAGCTACCACCTGTGGAGCCCATGTCCACCGCCTGAGCTGTGGTAAGACTCTGTATATTATGTTACTATTTACAGCATCAGGTTAATTTTCATCTGAATGGGTCAAATTCTGTCTCATTTCAGTTCCATCATCAAAAATATATTCTCAGAATCTCACCAGAGTTTTTACTGTTCACTTTAAACCAATAATCTTTATAAATAAATTAGTATTCAGACCCCTTCACTTTTTTCACATTGAAATATCTGAAATATCACATTGACACAAGTATTTAGACCCTTTGCTATTGCACTTGAAATTTAGCTCCAGTATTTCTATGTTCTGCTGCTTCATACTTCTTATTTCTCCTCCGTGGTGTGTAATAGACACTGGAGTGATCAGTGTGCAGACAGCAATGTATGGACGTGCAGACGCTGAGACCTGCAGCGGAGGAAAAACTGCAGAGGAGATTGCCAATACACAGTGCTCTCTGCAGGGCGCTGTGGACACCCTCAAGGCAAGGTACATATGTACTAAAGCTGTGCTTATATTGACAATGGAGCCAATGACAGTGTGTAAAATCAAAGGTGCCACTGGTCCAGGCTCCACCTCTTCAACATTTCCTCTTCTATTTGTCAGGTGATGGGCAGGTTATATTTGTTCATGGTGCTGACTTTGGACGTCATGATCGGACCACATGTGCTTACAAGCAGCCTTCTGCTCACCTCGAAGATGTCAACTGTTCACACCCCACCAGCAAAGTTGCTGACAGGTACAAACCAAATGTTTCAGATGTCATTCATAGCACAAAAAAAACACAAGTTGACCCAGGTTTAGAGTGTATGTACTATGTGTATGTGTGTGAATACAGTGGGGTCCAAAAGCCTGAGACCATGTTCCCTTTCAATTGAACTGACCCTTCCCTTTTTGCACTCATTATTGTATTGTAGGCGTAATTATAAGGATGAGATTTCCCAATAATCAATAATTATGAAATAAAAACATTTTTAGATTTTTACCATTTGGTTGACAAAACCATTAAAACGCTACAAGAGATGCCAGATTTTATATGCTCCAGTACACAGTTACTCATGTCAGTCTGCATCCACAGGTGTAATGGGAAAAACAACTGCGCTGTGAGAGCAAGCAGCTCAGTGTTGGGCAACTCCTGTGACGGCACTTACAAGTACCTGGAGCTGGCTTACACATGTCAGAGTAAGTAGCTCAAGATCCACACAGTGTTCTTAACATGTAGCCTCTGTCAATCTAAAATGCACGTTATGTAGTAAGGATGTATTTGTTCTTTTATTTGTTTTGTTTGATTTTTTTTTTTTTTTCAATTTTATGCAGTAAAATAATAAAAGGAACAATTGTTGGAGATAAAGTGTAAAAGATTAGCTTAAACGATCCTTCCTCCAGTAACACAACATTTTGTGTTGTTAGTAAAAATCTGTTAAAACCTGAGTTAAAATCTTTCATCTATTCTTTTGCAGATCCTGTGGCTGCGTAAAAGGAGGAAATAGTATAGATACACTGAATAAAATACATTTGATTAACTTTGGCTGATTTGATTAATTAGAAAAAATGTTGTGTTCCTTTATGATTATGAGTAATGGCTCAAGAAATGTGGAGAACAGCCAAGCTTTGGTCACACAAATATTATCATACACTGTTTTAATTTCTTGGCCTGAATAAGAGACAATATTTTCTCCGGAAATTTAAGTTTGTTAAGTTTGCTGGGACATCTTCAGTCCTAAACCCTGAGATTATGAGGAAAGAAAACGGAGAAAACAGAGCAAGGACAAATAATTCCATGTATTTTCCAGGCAGAAATGAGAGAACCAAACCAAAATCTCAACAAGTGCATTGCTTTTACTGTATATAAGGCATCAGTATTCAGTAATAGTGGTCTGTGAAGTATAGACCAACCCCACCACCACCCACCACCCCTAGATTACAGCACCATTTTACAGAGGAGGTACTTGATAAATTGTCCCATCACATCAGTAACTCATCAGCTCCATTTACTTATTTCAGTGCATCAATTCTGTACACTTGAATCATTACATTTCTACCTACAGCTTAATGATTTGTGCAACATTCTCACTATGAACTGAGATATACTTCTGGTTTTCAACACTGTCACATTTTCTTTGAAATCCTTTAAATGTATTTTACAGGATACCAGATTTTATATCAAACAGCATGTGTACTTTTTCTTAAATCTTACTGAAGACTCCCATGCAGATACACAGGTAAATAATTTTTTGTGCAATATGGTGAATTATATCAAGATCAAGGTCATCAGTTGCGTAAGTTTCTGTTTGTTCCCCCCAACATTGAACCCAACATGAAGGGCCATTTCTGTGGAGTGTTATCAGTGATATTTGGCAAGTTGGACTTTACACATTGCGGAAGTTCTCATCAGTTCATGAAGTACACTGTCCTGAGATTGTTATTATTTAACTACAGTATCAACACTTGGGACACAAGATAGCTGAGGACAAACAAAGACAAGAACTTTGATTTGGATGTTGTCTCCTTTGTGCCAGTCAATGCCAAAGAAGTGGCACCATTGAAGAAGAGCTTGGAGTTCACGACCTTCAGCAGGACCTCCACCGGGTAGTGGTCACTGACCTCAAGCGCCTGACCACAGAAGAAACGGTTTTCAAACCTCAGCACACATTTAGTAAGACTAAGGGGATATTATAGAGCTTACACAGAACAGAGTTGGGGTTTTATTTGGGGTTTCTGCATATTCTGCATATTCTCAGTCACACATAGACACACACAGCCCGTTACCTGCTCCTCTGTGAGTCCGTATTCCCTTTGGAAGTCAAATGGTTTGGCTGAAAGAGGCACAATTTCTCTGGCAAATCTTTCCCCATGTACAACGATCCTGTTGTAACACACAGAATGGACAGACCCAAATTTTACTGATGTTTATTCATCATATGAGGGCATGTATAAGAGTTAAGGCCCGGTCACACCAGATTTTAAAACAGCATAAGAGTTGCAGGGATTAAAGGTTTTGCTCACTGGGCCCAGGTAAATTACACCAATCTTTTCACACCAAGATCAACTTGTAGTGAACAGTGACAAGCAATAAATTGTGTGGGCTTTATTATCCTACCAGCCACTATATGCTAGCAAGCTCTCAGCAGCAGGTAATTGGACGAGGATTATGACTGACAGCTGCCAACCACCTCACTGAGAATTGTTCTAACATTTTACAAACCTGATCCTCATCAATCAGCATTGATCATAAAGTGTGAACACTGTGTCTGGTGAGAGGCATACCAGGAGCAGTATGTGTTTATAGGTGAGCTGAACTGTCTGCTGAGACAGATAGAGAACAGGCAGTAATGTTTAAGTTGTGTTGTGTTTGTCTGAATGTGTGCAGGCCAGTCATTGGCATAGTTTTCAGGCCAGTTGATTCATTCTCTCCTCTACACTGCCTGCTGATACTGTGGTTATGTGGTCCATCCACACTAGTCTCATAGAAATCTGGCACAACATACTCATTGCACACAGGGACAAACTAACAGCCACAGTGACAGTGCACTAGATGGTAAATGGTAAATGGACTGTACTGTACTTATATAGCACTTTTCTAGTCTTTTCGACCACTCAAAGCGCTTTACACTACAGATCACATTCACCCCATTCACACACATTCATACAGCACATGTTCTATATATAATGTGCTTTCTAAACACATTCACACACATTCACACACCAATGTGACACACACACATCAGAGGCAATTTGGGGTTCAGTATCTTGCCCAAGGATACTTCGGCACGCAGACTGGAGGAGCCGAGAATCGAACCACCGACCTGGTGGGCGACTGCTCTACCTCCTGAGCCACAGCCGCCCCGATTCATCACTCTTCAGTTAGATCCTTGGGACCTAATCAATAGATGCATGATACTGAAATGTTCATAGACTGTAGTAAAAACTTCCTGTAATGACCAGTCCTTAAGGAGTGTGAGTTCACCTGTCATAGGTGCAGGAGGTGGTCGATCGCACAGTGGTGTCTATTTCATCTTCAATGAGCCAAATAAGGCTCTTCTCTGTAATCAGGCGCACATGCTTCCTGTTCTTCTTAGCGAGGTAACCACAGTCAGCATTGAAATCTCCAAGAAGCATCACATTCTGTTCACATATACACATACACAACAACACCCACGGTTAGACGACAAAATCATAACTGAAACTGGTTTCCATTAACATTCAGCAATATAAGCTTTTACCTCAGTTTTCCACATCTTTTTAACATGTTGCAAAACATCATACAGTGCATCAAGTTCCTTAGTGGTGTTGGTTGGAGTGGTGTGCTGAGGTATGAGGACAAACTCCTTTATAACTGAATACATAGATGGGGTGGGAGAGAGGAAGAATGCAGGTGTTTATATGCCTAAACAGCTCCATGGATCGAATTTTTTTAGATTGGGAAACCTGAGTGTTGGAGAACTGACCTGTCTTTGGGGCTTTGAAGCGGACAACAAAAGGCTCTCTGGAGAAAGCATCAACATCTCCTGGTCGATTGTCGGGATACTGATACTGGCCAGTGACTGTCACTGTATCAGTCCTGCACACATTCAGACAAGCACAGTACAACCTACACATTATTGTCTGTCCTTAAAGTTTTAATAACTTTCTTGTATATCATTCTGCAAAGTGGCACAAATGTAGACACACACACAAACACAGCTCAGCTCACCTGTAAACAAACACATACTGCTCCTGGTATGATTCAGACCTGCCCAGCCTCTCACTGGCCACAGCATCATACTTATGTTTACTGTCATAGCTGAATATTGTAGGGACACAGACAGAGAAGAGGATACATTGTTAGTACTACTGTTTGAGTCAGCTGTGTCTCTCTGTGTGAAGAACAGTCAGGAATGACAGTTGTGTGTATGCGTGTGTGTGTGTGGCAAAAGTACAAGTGTTGATGAAGCACTGGTTCAAAGCAACTTTGTAGCGTTTTTCATGCCCTCATCATAAATAATACATCATAGCGAGTGATGATCTGGAACAGAAATCACAGCAATGACAAGGTGATTTGCATTGTAACACATAGAAACAAATCACGGAGGAGAGTGAAAGAAGACTCTGATTTTTGTCTGTTTTTTGTGTTTTAGTGATAACAGCTCACAAATTATATTTTTGGTAATAAGATTCTAACTGGCTAAGTACAAATTGCTCTAAGAGAGTGTTGCATTTTGGGTATGAGGATTGTACCTATACAACCTTGCTGCGAGTTTGTCCTAGGCAGCTGCTGTTGCCAGCATTGCAAACAAAAATCCCTGCAGCCCAAAAGCATCTTCCCATATGTAAATCAGTGTAAGTGATGTTTGCAGAATCACAACACTCCTCAAACCCGCGACCAAGGTCTCCTGTTATGAAGTGGTTACAGGGTTTATATTCGTAAAACTTTCATCCAAAGACTCAAAGAAATGTTGAGGTATATTCTACACACTGTTTACACTTTGCTATTTTCAACTCTGGGATGGACATATGCTATTTATTGTGGTGATATACTGTTTGATACAACTTGAGTGCAATAGGTAATGCTGCCTTACCACTCACGATCCCAGTATTTACAATAATCTTGAAAAAGGGGTGAACAATCTATTACGGCCTGTCACTACGCAGAGTGAAAAGAGATGAGTATGAACTGCTCTGTTAGACAGCCCACACACCACAGACTTGTCTGATGTCCAGTAATGCTCAATAAAGTTTGTTTGAGTGACAGAATTTGTATTTGGCCCCTTAATTGTTCATGAGCTGATCATGACCCAAAACAAACGCTGGCCTGTCCCATAACTACATCTATAAAGCTAAAACATTCCCCCAGCTTAGCCTAATATTTTGTTTCTCAGCAACAAGAGTGAACACAAAATTAACAAAATTACTTTGCAATATTTCTGAGTATATTGTAATTTTGAAAGAAATGACAGTGTAAATAGTCTTATCGTTAATATCACCAGTTGTCCCATTACTGTTCCCTGTACTTACAGAATAGATGCTCCTCTTAAGTCGTCTACGTTTGTACTTACTTATGTACACAGAGAGCATTTCTATGACATCCTGGTACACCAAGCAATTACACAGAATTTGAGGGCTGAAATCTAAAAGGGAATAATTACAAACACTCGCCCACTGATGTTTAAGACAGAGGTCAAATATCAAAGTATCTCAGTCAAATCCTTCTGTCTTTGTCCTACCCTGGTAAGAATCTACACGACCTCTGTCTTCTTGGCCTTGGAATCCCCAAAGTGTTGGAGGTTGAAGGCACAGACTGCAAGCCTGGAAACCTCAGCCTCCCTCACACCTGAGGAAGGAGGAGAGGAGAAAGACGACCCATGGCAATAGAGCTCAGCAGTTGGTAACTCTAAAGTGAGGGAAACATGAAATATCCATGTCAACACAAGAACTAGCAACACGAATTGTTCAAGAAACAA